>JAVJIF010011508.1:0-124305 GCA_038442645.1 Agave tequilana | reverse complement strand
TTTTAACCAGAATTTCCAAGAAATTTCTCTCCTAGGGATTTGGCTCCTGTTTTAACCATTTCCCACCAATGTTCCGCCTCGCCCTGGAACATAAAAGAAGTAAATGATACCCTTTAACCCTCAGTGCATTCCATTACATCTAGTATTTTACAATTTGACGAAGCCACTCCTCTGCTTGGATTGGGTCTGCTCCTCCTTTGTATGGCGGAGGGTTCAGTTTTGGATTGCTCTAGAGCCCTTCTTGGATTATTTGCAGTGGTTAGCTGCATTAACCAATCCGCATCCGGTCTGGGGCTCTCAGATCAGTATTGAATCGATCCATTGAAAGCTCCTGATGGGTCGGAGGATGGACACTCCCAACTGTACTGTGGGGTGGGGCGTTCTCCTCAGATTTGTATTTGGCGGAGGAAAGTTTAGATCCATTACTACCTAGAAAATTTAACAAAACAAAATTCCTTGAGACACGAAAGTTTCATATACAAAATGCTACTACTATTATAACTTCAAAAAGATTTGTTTACAAGATTTACATACAATGCTTATATTCCTACCAAAGTACAAGTACACAACTAAGATATGTCCTTGCTGCACATTTGTTTACAAAAATACAAACCTTTCCCAAAAAAATTCTAAACATGGAAGTCCAAAAATATTTATCCTCCCAAAATGCTATGTCCTATTCCCCTGACTTCATGGAGTGATGTTAGAGTCTGAAAAGCTTCTTTCCATACTATCCCTGGCTGAGGCTTCCCCTTTATTGACTCCTTCTTCTGGATCTTCTTCTGGATCCTCTTCCTCGGGTTCTTCTTCGGGTCTTCCTCGGGATCCTCTTCTTCTTCAGGATCCTCTTCTGGAATTTCTTCCATTATACTATCATCCCCGCATCTCCAGTTTTCATTATCATCATATAGATCCATGTCTTTAATCCAACTTGAGTTCCACCAAATACCCCCATAAACATCCTTCCAGGGGACTCCACTTCATCATCAGTTGTCCTCCTCCGGGTCTTCGGTCCTTGACACATTTCTTACAACACTCTCAGCATTTTTGATGGTACTTTCCTTGTTGTGTTCTGCTACTCTTGTCACCCTGGTACTACTTTTGGATCCACCAAAGATAGTCTCTGGATCCGTTCGTCAGACTCATAGTCCCAGTCCATACTGTTTGCACTCCAACTTTGACTTTCTATCTCTGAGCCTTCTGACGACAGCTCGGGTGTGCTAGAATCCCCATCTGAAAGGATAAGGTTGCATATTAGCTGGTTTTCATTCCAATCCTCAAAATATAATAGATCAATCACACATATCTATACAAACATATCAATAGAAAAACTTGTAATTATTTTACCACTTTCAGTTACCTTCTAGTTGAGTTACCCCTGATTTATCTGATATTTTACTTACTCTCCAGTCTCAGTGTCCCATACCACTGAAGATCCACACAATAGGCCCGCACCTCTCGTAGGATCCGTTCAAATTAGAGTATGCGGGTACCCTAATTGGAACGTAGGAGAACAGGCAAATATCATATATTTCAGGGAACCCACACACTTAAATTTTATGGTCTAATACTAATCTCCTTAGTTTTCCCCACCAACAAACATGTAAAGTGTGCATACAACCCTACAATTTGTCTATCCTTAGACTAAAACCTTTGCTCTGATACCAACTGTAACGGTCCCAGTAATTCCTGCTAATCATAAACTGACTCAATAATATTTCTTCGAAATTTCGGCAGCACCTCCCCTAAAATATAGACCATGCCAAAATACACCACAACATATAAGGTCCACAATGGACACAACATTTCAAATAAAGCATTTCGGCACACTTTGCCTACTTATCAACATAATTAAATTCACCAATCAACCACCAAGGGAGTTACAACTTCCTTTCCCACAATACACATGCTTACCATATCATTGTCCAAGTTCTTCATACATGATATCAAAGTGACTTACCAGTTTATATTCAAAAGTCACACATAAAGTTATACTTACATTTCCACATCCAAAATTTCTTTGCATGTATCGGGTTCCCACATATATACATATATCAGCAGTTACAAAAGTAAACAACACATGAAGTAGATTTTAATCACAAGTTCTACATGAAAATGTCGATCACTCCATATCCAAGGGATTTTAGAACTTACATTGGCTTCTTGCCCTTGTCCAAACCTGAAATTTTACAACATGAATAGACATGAGCTGGAAAGCTCAGTGAGTAAACCATCTAAAATCTACTAATCTAATTTCATATGCCAATTAGACTTAAGTTGATACATAAGTTTACTAAGTTGATTTCCACTGTGCTATTACATATTCCCATTTTTAAGTTAGATGTCTCAACTACCATGAAAAATTTAATAAAGCTTATTATTACATTTTAGCACATAATAGAAATGAATATATTTATCACCGTCTTCCCCCTCCTGCCGGTTCTCGCACGGCCCCTTCCTCCAAGTAATATATATAATATATTATATTCATACACATAATATGATTTTCACCGTCTTCCCCCTCCTACCGGTTCGCGCTCGGCCCCTTCCTCCAAATAACATATAAATATACACAAATACTAAAATAAAGTTATCACCGTCTTCCCCCACCTACCGGTTCTCGCTCGGCCCCTTCCTCCAATAAAATATACATATATTACATAAACAAATTTCACCGTCTTCCCCCTCCTGCCGTTTCTCACACGGCCCCTTCCTCCAAGTAATAATCCAACAAACCCGACACAACATATATAACACATTTGTGTATCCGTGCATATTGATCACACGTGTATACCTGTACTTATGTAGCAATATAAAATTTATGTTTATGTACATACTTGTTTGTATTCAACATACCGATTGCTTGCGTGTACATATACTCATGTATCAATACACAAGTCCATACTTACATAGATGGCGAGGTAGCAAACTGCTGCAGCCACTCATTAGGAGGTTTATTAGAAGCATGATGAGAATTTTGTAAAAAAAAGTGGGAACCAGACCAAATTACCCACAAAGTTATCAGCAATTTTTGTAAAAATCTGGAGTTAAAATGGCACCAGACCAAATAATCTCCATATGTCTGCAAATAAGACTTACTTGTCATGAATTATTGTTGCCAGACCAATCATGTTAGAAGATAGAAGTTACTGAAAGTGCAATGTACCAAAAGGTAGGGTGGTAATGGATCGGATTCAGGTGTGATCTTACAAGATCTGCTTGTAAACTACAGAGATCTCCATTCCTAACAAGACAGTGCAGCATTCTGCTGCCTTGCCATCTCAATTAGCATGATTTCCATTCTTAACAAGTGACTGCAGCAATTTGCTGCCTCGTCATCTTCATTAGTTTTTAATATATATATATACTATAATCCAATCGCATGTCAGAAAATGAAATTTCTAGGAATTCGGGCTACTCACTTTGCTTGACGAATACCCACGCGAAGAAACCCGCCTACGTTGCCCGCGAAACAAACCCTAAAATTTAATAAAATCCTAAGTTAAATAATGATAAAAGTCTAACTTTAATTAAGAATTTCTAGGGTTTTTTACCTCTAATCACAATCTGTTTTTCCCCAATAAAGTTCGAAGAAACCCGAATTCGACCTCGGATTTTCCGAATTTTTCTCCGAAAGAAACTTCCCCCTTCTTCCCTTCGCGCGCCACTGTCGCCTGGGCTGCGTGCTCGCTGCCGCTGGGCCGCACCTGCTCGCGCGTCCCCCTCCTCCTCCAGCGCCGCCCGCAGCTCCCGCCGGCGCGCTCGCCTCGCGTGACCGCGCCGCCTTGGCCTTTGCTCGCCCCGCTGCCCGCGCCGCCCTGGCCGCTGCTCCCTGCTGCGGCTGGGGTGGAAGGCAAGGGTGGGGAGAGAGAGAGAGAGAGAGAGAGAGAGAGAGAGAGAGAGAGAGAGAGAAGAGAAAATCCAGGAATCAAAGAGAGAAAGAGAGTTGGGTTTGGTTTCGTTCTCAGCCAACGAAAGGGAGAAGGAGAAGAAGTATAAAAATTTTGGAAAAGGAGTTAAAGAAATTTAGGGATTTATCCTTTTTCCTAATTAGTTTAATTCTTACCTAATTTATAAATGCATGACAACACACACCCCCAATTTCCAAGATGCCCTAATTAACTCCCACCTCAAAATCTCTTTTGTTCTTATGTTGCCACCACATCATTAATTTTTATAAATATAAAAAAAATATAAAGTATTTAGGTATTTGTATTTTGATTAGGTAATTGTATTTACAAGTATTATACCCTTATTACATATGCACCAAATACATTTTACTAAAATGTGAAAATGAGGATACTTAGGTAAACATAAATATATACAAATGATTTTAATATTTTCTAAAAATTTTGCTAAAACTTAACACATGATTGTCACACTGTTAAATAAATTATTTAGGTAATAGTCCGTATTTATTTAAGTCAGGTGTTACACAAGCAAGCTATATAATCAAAGTGAACACTCACTGGTACCTCATGAAATAATACGAGTAATCATACTGGTATAATAAGACTGATGATCACACGAAATAAAACAAGCAACACATATATATTCTGATAATGGTGAATGAGGAAAATAATACTCACAAATATCATCTCAAAAAATTTTAGTAGCATAATTACATAACAAAATAAAATTATTTATCACAATATCCTTGTTTAACTGAAGGAGAAAAAGACACTCACCTGAACTCGATCCCAAATTCAGAGCATTGAAATCCTAGGATCCTGGTAAATCTACATAGTTCATTTCAATAAAAATGTTAGAATTTTTAAAGGATATTTTACTTAGGAGTTTTAAGGAGTTTTAATCTTGATTAATTAGTTTGGGGTTAGGAATATGGTCTCTTGGTCTAATAAATTTAGTAGGTTTAGTTTGAACCAATTTCTAATTTTTTTGTTAGATTTTTAATAGGCTTTAAATCATTTAAATACTTAATGAGTCTGAATTTCCATTAAAAAATGGCTTTAAAGTGGGTGATTGAGTTGAGATTCATGTTGCTATTTATCTAAAAATTTTATCATAGAAAGTAGAATTATTGTAGACTATTATTTATATTTTTCTCTTTTTTTTATTTTAAATGGCCGGGTTTGGTCTGGTTGCTATTTTTATTTAAAAAAGGAGTTGTGCACAGCGGACTGCACCTGGGTGGCCAGCACAGACCCATCTGGGTCTGTGTGGCAAAGCCCTGCTCTCGGCTAGCAGGCCAAGGAAATTATTTTTTTAATTTTTTTTGGTATGGGAAAACTTAGTTGAAAATTTTCAGGAAAAAATATGTAAATTTAGATGTGAGTTGGTACATTCTCATGTATATTTTAGTTGAATTTGTGGTTGGGTTTGATGTATACAATTATTCATAGAGATCATGGTATAGACACAATTATTAATAAACTATTTATACCAAATAAATTGTGAGAAGATAAATTATTTTGATCTCTCTTAGCATGTTCCTCAATTTTGGCACTTTGAGATTCCTTTTCATTTGTGCTCCGCTTGAGGAGAAAAGAAAGAAAGAGGTGTGGAGAGTTGGTGATGGTTTTCTTTGGAGGTAGAAAAAGTTTAAGCTTTTTATAGGTTATTAGAGATTTTAAAAATTAGAATTTCAGTTAGATTCAAACTGCTTGACTTAGTAGTTTAGAATAAAATAAATTAAGCTTATGATTTTAAAAATAATATTTAGATTTGAGTAAGTTAGAATTAGATATAATTTTTGTTAGGATTTAGATTAGGATTATCCTAAATTTATGCTTTGGTTTGCTAGGATAAAGATTGATTAGATAGAATTTGAATTAGTTAGTTAAGACCTAGGATTTGAATTAAGATAGGATTATGAGGATTGAGTTTTGGGTTATAGGTTATCGGGTTGGTGGGTTTCGGGTTTATAAATAGTATGGGAAAGAGAATCAAGGAGGGAAAAATAATAATTCAGACAATAATATTAATAATAACAATGATGATAAATAATAATAATTAATCATGTAATAATAGAAATAAATAATAATAATTAAAGATACTAATAATAATGCTCTAGTAATAATAATTTATAACAATAATACCAATACATAATAATAATATTAAAAAATTAATAGTTAACAATACTACTAATAATAATTAAAAATCATAACAATAACAATAATAATTATAATCATAATGAAACACTCATTACTAAGAATAACAATTAATAATAATAGTAATAGTAATTAATAATATTAATAAGTGATAATGACAATAATAAATAAAGTCAATGTTAATATCTTAGAAATAATTGTCATAACAATAATAATAACTATAAATCAAGTTATTAACAAAATAGCAGGTAAAGCCAAATACGATATCTAAAAATAATAATACAGTATTATTGACTAGAGATATTACAAATTTTCTCTATTGTTGTTCCACTTCTTATGGTAAGATGTGGCTCTCTTGTTTTAATCATAATTATGGCCACTTGATTTCTAGAGCTAAATCGCTTACGATCACGATCACGCTCAAAATTGTTTGCATTCGTTTCGGGGATGATGCATTCATATTCACTTCAAGAAATGGTTTTGAATCAGTTGGATGAGACTGATGATTTTTCATTAAAAGATCATTATTTTCTTCAGCAACTTGAACGCATGAATTCAGTTGAGAATATTTCTCAAATCCCTTTTTCACGATATTGCCACTGCATGAGCATATTTGATGCCTAAAAATGATAAATATTTTGATTTTAGAATCAGTTCTTTGATGAATTAGTTAGAAATCAAATAGAAGAATATATGTGTAATAATATACTCAAAACTACTAGTTCGAATCTTATTAATTTAGTGCTTCATGCTTTAAAATTATGTCTCAATTTAGAACTTCGGGATTTTATAATCTTTAAAACTTCAAGTTTAAATCTTTTGTGAACAGTTCATATATGAATAAAGGAAAAAATAATCTTTCATGAAAAAAATGTTAGACATATATTAAGAACCAATGATATTTAAAACCATGATATAGATTTTGCTGGAAAAATGATGCAATCGATAACTTGAAAGAAGCTAAAAAGTTCAAGACATAATCAACAGACTGAATCAATCACGGTTAAAGCACCATAAAATTCAAGACATGTCTGCATGTTCAATTATTAGTAAAACAACTGAATCAAATAAAATAAAAAATTAGGAAGACAATAAGTATACTAAGATTGAGACCCGCAACCACGCAAGCAGCTTAGGGTCTGTTTGGTTGTCGTAACTGGCCGTAATTCGTAGTTGTAATTGGTAAAGTCTTTTACAATTGTAAATAAGTTACATGTATGTAAATTTTACGGTGTTTGGTTGGTAATATAAAATTGTAAAGTGGGAAAGTGTATTGTACTTTACGGTGTTTGTTGTCGTAATGTATAAGTCGTAAGTGAAAAGTTGACCACAAAATTAACTATGTGGTCATTTTAAAAGTTTTAATTATGCAAATAAATATTAAAAAAGTTAAATATTAAATTTTTTAATATTAATATAAAAAAATAATACAAATTTGTATCACCACAACATTAACTGTAACTGGCTGTAAGTGAGTGGTAACTGGGTTGCAAGTGAGTGTTAGTTGAGTTACGTAAATCTTTTATGAATTACGGTCCAAACAAACGCCGTAGTTGTAACTGGGTAGTAAGTCATTTACGAATTACGGAGTTTTACGCGAAACAAACGGGCCCTTAGCTGAGAACAAGAGAGTTACGATGACAACGTATTATAAAATTAGAGTAATGAGAGAAACAATTAAACAATAAGTTTGCACACAATATAATTATAAAAAAAGAGATTTCTTCTTTATATTTTATTCAATCATTTAGACAATCTATTTATATGTATACATAAGAAGAAGATAAAAGACATGGGTTACAAAGTCTTAATCATGTGCAAACCAAGTAGAGTTACATGATGAGAGAAAATCAAGAGGCGTGTATTATATGATTAATGATGAGAAATATTAGAAGCATTCATATTTATCATTATTTATAATAGAAAATAATTAATGCCTGATATTTTATGTGGCTCATGTTAGTTCATTTATTATAAATATTCGGAGAATATATATATAGAAAATTATCTTAATTCAGCGGTACCGTCCACCGGAATATCCGGATTCCGTAAACCTGCCAATTGATTCGGATACGAACAGCCGAATATCCCTCCGGTCTGTTCGTGCAGGATCCGCTGTTTCTCTCCAACACACCATTTTCAATATATTATCCCTCTCTACTGCTTCCACGTGTACTTTTCCTAGCCCGACAATTGGGTGAAACAGGAGGCGTGTTCCACGTGTATGGCCCGAATCGCGTGACGTCATTTCCAATTCAATCTTTATCCAGTAGAAAATAACAACTTCATTTAAGACACGTTACCGGTTGAAAAAGTCAAACCAGATGCTGAGTTCGTCTCTGTTACGAAATCCTTCGGCCATGGCGATTTCAGGTCAGCACGTTTGTCGATCTCTTTGCTGTTATTTTCTCTATTCAATTTGGATATTTGATTGTTCTTTTTAGCGTGTTTGAGTCGTTTCTCAGAACGGCGGGGGCTAGGGTTTTTTTTAATTTTAAATTTGGATTTGTTGAATTTTTGTTGGGATTATCCTTGATGTTTTGATTCCTTGTCATAAAATGAGAAGAGACGGGAGGATTAATCGCAAAATAATGTGAGAATCGATGTCATTTTAGTACAAATGTCCGTGAATTGAATTGACGGGAGCACATTAAGTATTTGCTTGTTTTATGCATCATGGCACTGTTTGTTTGTGTTCCTGATGAACCTAGTAAACAATTTTACTTGCAAGTGTTCCTAAATTTCGTTATGTTTTGAAGTTCAAGGCCTATGAACGTTTGATTTGTTTGTTTTCCCCAATCTTTAGTTTTGAGAATAGGGCTTGATAAGGATTGAAGATGGTTTGCAATCTAAATCTTAACTTTGTCTGCAAATGAGATTCATGCTGCTAGTTATTCAATTGTTGAAGTTTTAGTAGGTTATGATGTTAGTCTGATTGTGATTTTTTCTACAGGCGCGTTCCTTCAACATATTGTAAAGCCCTTTTTTGATTTTGTAGATTTGTTCTTGGGTAGTTTTCCTTAGACCCATCTGTGGTTAGTAGATTCAGACGTGAACAATTGCATGTTCTTCAGAAGTTATGATGTTTGTTTGTGGTTCAATTTCATTGATAATAATATTCAACATGATAAGACCATGCTATAGCTGGCACGTACTTTTGAATTTTTTTTTTCTTTCTATATTTATGGGTAGGCCGTTCTTCGTATGTTTGTTTCGGGTCCTACCAATAAGTAATGGTGATTATGATCAACTACTGGAAAAATCTTTTGTATATGACATCCAATTAAAGCAAGCCCTTTTCCTCCTCTTTTGTATTCAATACTGCACCTTTCTTTTAAGGTTGTTTCTAGGAGCCAACATTCTTCAGCCGTGCAGCTGTAGGAGATGGCAGCGAGTCATCATCAATAATTAAAAGTACTGCAGGCTCAACCTGGGTTTTCTTCTAATGTTTCACTCTTTTTAGTTACTTTTATCTTTGAGATTAAGTCACTAACCAAAGAGACATAATGGCATTGCAAATGACAAGGTCCTTTGGTTGTATTGTCGAATTTCCTCTTACCCTTACCAAAAGTAAATTTGTTGAGCAGTTAGATAGGGGTTGATAGATGTCAATACTACAGCTTAGTATATATTTTTTTATATTGGCACTCTTTGTTTTACACATATATCCTCGTTTTTCTGGTCCCTTTTACAGGCCTGAGACGGAAATGCTAAACATACTTGTCTTCTAGAAAGACAACAGAACGAATCAACCAACATTAGCTTAAGACAGCTTACAGTTTCTCAGCATGAAGTTCTTGGAAGACACTCCTTTAGACAAGTAATTCTCTTAGTTCTTATGTTGGGTATTATGAATATAGATTAAGTTTGACATAGATACTTCTGTCTTGAGGACAGCGTTGTGTGTCTTTCTAACTTGATTCTTGTACAACTTTTCAGCATAAATTTTTTCTCAGCCATTTAAATCTTGGTGAAACTACTATCAAAGGGAGCCTTGAAGCCTTTTCATGTAAGTACATACATTAAAGTAATTGACGGAGGTCTTTATCGACTGCAATTGAATCAATTCATTTTACACAGGCAAGCATACGGGCACGGATCGCAAGCTTTCTATTAGCTTAGAGCATGAGGTATGTCGTTTTTTGTTCCCTATTGAGGATCTGCGAGCTTAGGAAGATTCCTTGTGTTGAATTTGGTATAGGATTTAGACGACATTCTTATACAAGGCTCTTGGAAGCATTTTTTTTTTTTAAAGTATATGTAGTCATTCTACGAAGCACAAAGGAAGATCTGTCATGTTTTAAGCATTTTCAGAGGTTTGAAAATTTGTGATGCCGTGCAGATGATTGAAAGTTTATATTCCAAGGTATATCTGGAACTTTGCCTTATGGGCAGGTGGTTGTAGTATTAATGACGGTGAAGGAAAAGGTGTCGAGATGGAATGAAAAATTAGAATTATCATCAGTTTGAAGTCTATTCTCCCATAATAAAACGGTTAACTATTGCGATTAACTTGACTTCTTATAAGGATCAATCAGAATTTTAACCATCTGTTGAATCTGACACTAGATCGATGAGTTGGTGTTTAAATATTAACTACGCAAACCCTGGGCTAGAGACTAGAGTGGGTCTGTCCAACAAGTGGAGTAGGTGAATGTCCAAATAGAGTCAGCCCACCCGATTATCAATGCATCTATGGGGCAAGCTTCAAAATTTCCCTACATTAAAAAGTGTAGATGGCAAGGAAGATGACAATTTCTCTCTGTCCATAAAGCTTCTGTGCTTTCAGCGTTTTCTCCTCTGGCTCTGTCTTATCTCATATATAGAGCGCCACAACTTCCCCAACTCTGACAGTGAGCTGCCCTATTCATTCCCCTTAATTGGATGCTGGTTCAGTCTTGTACTGTTTTTATCCTCCTGTTTTTAAACAAGGATGATTACTTTTGACAAATGATTATAGCGGCATGTCCACATTTTTACTGATCAGTTTCAGGATGAGTTTGTTCATGAGATTTATTGGTTACTGGCAAAACCAGCTTGATTAAGGCTTCATGCTTCTTTTTTTTTTCCTTTTTTGGCGTACGTGTCTTCGACTATTGAAGTATTCAATAAGATAATAGACTTCAATAAGTCTCTTCTATCAATTTGGATTATCCGGTTTTCAAAAATGCTGATGCTTTACGTGAAGAATCCAAATCCTCTATTGTGTTTCACATCTTCCTTTTCCGCCTACTCGTCACATTATATACGATTCTTTTTGTTCCACTACCCGGTGCGCCTGTTATGTCATGTAACTTCAGTACAAAAAATATGAAGGTACTGTTTTCGTATTATCTTGGACATAAATATTGGATGCTACGGTGGTGTCTTTGCATGTTGTCTTTTCTTCACTTCCTTTCTGTTTTTTCCCCTATAGAATTAGGGATAATGTTGTGCGAACTCTTGTTTCTGCTTTTATCATCCTTGCTGAAGTACCTTGCTGGCTAATATAGTTCCCACATGCTATTATGCTGCTTGACAGCTGATTGTCCTTTTTCCTAGTTGACATTTTCTTTATTTTTTTTCTTTACTAATAAATGGCCATGAGAAGGAAAGCGAATCCTGTGGTACTTTTCCTGGTTCTGCTACATTGTTTTACTTTGAGCTTTTGTGATATGTATAAACTATTGCTGCTCCCCTAATGAAACCTTCCCTTTTGGTAAGGAAGAAAATAAATTGATTCTGATGTTTGTTGTACTAATTCGCCCAGCATTTGCGAGGATCTCATCATGAGATTCCTTTTTATTCTAAATTTCTAGGATTTTCCTTTTGCTTTCAGGGGTTAGCATAAATTAATAATTTGTTGTGTGATATTATTTTCCTAAAAAACAAGTAGTTAATGTAATTTCCCCCCTTTCCTTAAAGGTTTTTCTCCTTTTCATATATTACTTTTAGGTCTGACTATTTGTTTCCATCCAGTCATCATCCTTGTTATCTTTAACTAGATTTTTTGCACGTGCAAATACACGTGAAATGAAAATAAAGTTTATATAAAATTCTCAACTTTCAACGTAAATATTGTGATTTAATGAGTTATATTAAATAAGACGATGGCATCTATAATTTATTAATTATTTAGTTTAGTTTACTACTAATAACAATCTAATATTTAATATTACTTTTTACTCCTCTTCCGAATGATGCGTTCAGATAAGTCACAAAAATTCTTATTGTCATTGTTACTTATTTTGCAAACATTATCCTCATTTTTTAGAACAATCCTTGTAATAGTAAAAATATTTTCTTAATTTTATGAGTATCATATTTTCATGCAATCCACGAAGTTTGAAGTTATATACAGTAAACATATATTATAAAGATATTTAAAAATAAAAAGAACATCTAAAGAACATCTATTAAATCTATTAGGAGGGAAGAAATAATTATATGCATGACTACTTTCAGTAAAGTATATATGTCAAGGGTTTTATTTACAAAAAGTTGGTTCTGTCATATGTGTTCCCCCCACCCCACCAATTTAATCCGATAGTTTTTAGCATTTGTGGGACTTGGGAGTTGAGACTCGTGTAAAAATGGGAAAAGGATGTCAACAGGAGCAAGTGAAGAGGTTTTCTCATGTGAAACCCACTCTACACAGGGGAACAAAACTAACCACTGAAGTGTGAGTGGGACCCTGGGGTGTTATTGCTCTTTTGCATTTTTGAGTGCGGTTTCATTTTTTTTCATTTCTCATCACCCGCACTGAGTGGGACGTATTAGCCCTATTTTCAATATCGGCCGAGTCGGCCGAGATATGATATCTCCTTTTTTGCCTTCTGCCGATACGATATGAGAAAATCGTTCGCCATATCGTTTGCAGCAAAAAATGGCTGATATTTGAAATATCGGATGATAAATCGCCCGATATTAGCCGATAAATCGCCCGATATGAAATAATTTATTTATTGTACGACTGCATGCAAATGTACATTGTTTTTTACTGTTTTTGCAAGCATGTCACATCATTTTTTTTAGGTAGATGATATCTTTAGCTCTAAACCAACTTTTAGTTATTAATATTTCATTATATATAATGTCTGATTTGAACGCCCGATATGCGCGCGTATCCCCGATATCTCCCCCGATATCCGAAATCCGATATGAAAAACTCCCATCCGATATGATCCCGATATCCGATATTTAGAACCTTGCGTATTAGAAGAAATTGTTGCCCAATCACGTGGTGCTGGTGTAGTGTGGTCGCCATGCACGTGAGGCCGGCTACAATTCCTGGTTAATCAGTAGTATAGATCATTTGTTTGTTCACAGTTGTTATAACTTCTTTTAATGTATAGAACTCAGATATTTTCATCTCATGTTGGTTGCCGCACTTCTAAACTAAAAGTTAATGGGATGCATAATTTCCATGTGCGATGACTATGGGTTGTCTTGAAAAGTTCTTCTAGATAGCTGATGCAATTTCTATATTTGATTCTGTATAGGAAAGTCTATGTCTAACTGTTATAAAATATGTCTGAAATTGGTTTGTGATCTCATATTGCTTCAGATACTTGATTACCTTGGGCAGTCTGCAGATTGTGACCCTCCATCTCCTGTGGAGTATTTGTCGAGTAGATCAAGGTGGCGGAACTTGTTACTTTTTATCTTTATAACTTAGCTTACCCTATGTTTCATCATACTTTATTAAATAATCTTTATCTCCTATTTATTCCAGCCGGAAAACGTTGATATATTTGGTTCTTACACTCAATCATATGTATCCAGATTATGATTTCAGGTATTTTCTTTTAGTATATGAATGTTAAATCTGTAAAACTAATTTGGGAGAAGGATATTGGGTAATGTTATTGTCAGCTTTTTGGCGTCATGACAACCCAGTATATATCCTTTCTTACCAGTATTGGGAGTGTTGTCAAATGGTTTGACAGACGGTGTAAGCCGTTGCTCTATGAGCTGAGAGTTCAAGTCTCTCCATTTCCCTTCAAAAATTGTGGTGGCGGCTTACTTTCAAATCTTATATGACATTATCATTTCAAACTTCACCGGCTTAGCAGTGTTGTACGTACCCATCTGTTCTTCAAAGAGGAGAAGTGGGACACCTTTAAGCAGATATTTGAGACGTACTTGTTTGAAGCAGCCAAGGTATGCTTATTTCACAAACATTCACCTAAAGAATTTGATAGTTATATTTCTTTCTCAATACTTTTTGATGCTGTGGATAACCTTGTTTGGGCAGGAGCAGATGCATTCCTTATAGATTTCTCTTAGCAACAAAAGAATTTCATAATTACATTTTTGTTCTCTTTACCATTGATGCTGCAGATATGATCATGTTTGGGTAGAAGCATATGCATTTCTTTTAGATTGCCCTTGTGAATAACATGGGGATCTCTTATTATAAGAGCTAATTTAGAATGGCACATGTATGTTCTTTTGGTTCTAGTGGGTTATTCAGCAGACAGAAATTTGGCGACGCATGCACATATTTGTAGGTTTCACTTGTCAAGAAGCCACGTGCATAACAGTTTCTATTTTCTGGCATCATAATAGGGAATTAATGAACACACAAATTGACGAGTTAGTTGCATGACTATTGGTCATGGATGATTGTATACTTGAAGTAGTTAGGCTTCAAAAGGAGAAAGAAACATACAACCTACTTTGGGTTGGTGCAGGTCCCAGCTTTAGAAAAGCTGATGTTTAAGCATAATGAAATATGGAGTTCTCGGCCTGAGGTTGGATTTCATAATGATCTTCGACTTTAATACCAAAAATTTTTAGTCAGAAAATCTGCGAACTTGACATTGGGTAGAGTACATTCTTTTCCTTCTTGGACCTCTAGAGTATTATTACATTTTTTCTATTTTTTTTAGCTTCTTTCTTTTTGCATATCTAGAAACTCTCTTTTTTGAGGGATTTCAATCTTCTGAAATTTGCAAATAGATTAGCACATATTACCTCATGCTTATTTAGGCAGGTATGTTTTGGGTGAACTTATCACCCACAATGTTACTGAATGAAGAGGAGTTCATATGGGGACCCAAAAGGATTTAGTTGAAAGGCATCTTTCTTGCTTCTATTATGGTGGAACTTCACAACACTGTTGTTTATGATTCAAATACTCGGGAAACTTGTTTACTTCTTTGTCCTCAATTCCTAAATGGTCAACATTTTCCAATTAAGCTGTCATAATTGATCTCTAGGAATGGGATGTGGCAAATGGAGGCAGTTCCCTTCTGGAAAGCCTGTCAAAGGCCATTGACGAGGTGAACATCTCAGACACTACTCGTGGCTTTAGAAACCAGTTATTGTTGTATTCATATGATGTTCTGAATCTTCTGATGCAGGTTGTAAAACTTGGAGAATGTGAAATTTACAGCTACAACCCTGATTTTGATGGGGATCCTTTCCTTGAGAAAGGAGCCATGTACGATTCTCATGCTTTGTGTCTATTATTAGTCATTATAAGTAAGCTGTGCTGTTCTAACGATAAAAGGATGTCTTGCAGATGGTCCTTCAACTTCTTCTTCTACAACAGGAAACTTAAGCGCATTGTAAGCTTTCGGTGTTGTTGCTTAAGGTTAGTTTATGTTCTAGTATTATTCCTATGGCGACAAAATTTGATTGGTAGCTGTGAATTTGAACAAAGAACACATTTCTCTTCTTGGTCAGCAACTTGCAAGCTGAAGGCTTTATCGGTGATGGATTTGTTGAAGATGAAGAAGATGATTTGCTCCTCGACATGGACATGTGATATTTGTGATGTACATGTTTAGATGGTTCCTGATGCCGTCCTGCTGTATCATAGACTTGGTGGCAAAAGTGACCTCTTTGTACAGGTGGATCTGTATATACGCCGGTTCACCTAACCTGCTGATCTGTGAGATATGCATAGTGTAGCATTGTTGTTGATTTCTGTGTACAACCCAAAAACTGAACTGTTGTGTTGTGGATTCGTCTTTACACTTCAAGATGGAACTTGGCTTAATTCTGTCATGGTAAATCAGGCACATGCCTTGACGTATCCTGTGTCCGATATGCAAAAGACATTAATGACTGGAATTACTATTAGGTCTATATTTGTCACTGTTAAGTCTTTTTTTTTTGTGTGTGTCCCTTGAAGGAAATTTGTTGTATTTTGTCATCAGTGTTTCAGCTCGAATTCGTTCTTATGATTGTTCTAGACGACTACTGCTGTTGATCTTGGAATCAATCTTCATTGTGGTGGTGGTGGTGGTGTTGAGGGGGTTGTTTGGATTTTCGGCGTTGCAGGTTTAATTTGACATTTAGTGTTCCTAGAGTCTGAAGTGAACAGAGAGCTCTGTGCTCAAGGGGTTGCTTACATTTTTAAGGGTTTTTGTTGTAATAACGAAGTAGCGAAGGAATTCTTGTGTGCAAAAACTGAATGTCTTTCCACATTGACTGTTTTTTTTATTTTTGGGTTGCAGCCATATAAAATCATGAGTCATGCAAATAGAGTTCATATTGCCTGCGGAAAGAAGAGGAAGAACCTATGAATAAAAGGCTCATTCTCTGCTCTTCCCGAGCTGTTTGACAATCTGATAATGTAGGTGACAGAGTGAAAGTGACTCATCTATTGCATTTAACACTCAATACAATCCCATCTCTCTCTCTCTCTCTCTCTCTCTCTCAATCCAAATCAAAAAATTGAAAGAAAATAAGTAATAGATTCTGCGTTACCTGGTCGATTGCAATTCTAGTGGAAATGTAGTCCTGAAGAATATGGGGAATTATTTTGGCTGTGACAAACTGATTAGCCAAAACACATATAAATTGAGATCTATACTATTTCAATAGTTAAAGTGATAGGTGGATGCCTAACCTTTTAGTTATGTTTTTCAGTTCAACTCAATTTTATGATCTTAAGTTAGCAAAATCGATGGAAAGAATATTTTCTCTCGTGACTCTTTCACAAATTTTATTCATACCTCTCCACTCTCCACCTCTCTCTGGCCCCTCCGCTTCTTCTCCTCTTCCCACACTCTGCCTCCTCTTTTCCCACACTCTCTCTAGCTCTCCTTCCCCTCTCCTTTCTCTCCTCCCCTCTCGTTGTTAGTTTACAATTTACTAATTTCTAATCCACATATGACTGGAAAAGAAAAAAAAACAATTTGTACTTGACTCTAGGACCCAACATGGCACACCTAATGCCACTAAAAGCGGATCTCACAAGAAACCACAACTGATTACCAGATCCTTTGATCAAACCAGGGAAATTTTAGGAAAGTCTAAAAGAAAAAAAAGAAAAATAAAGAATGAACACCTTTGATGAGTTTGTCTATCTTGGACCAGTTAAAGAAATTCTAATTCTAATGCTAATTTTTAACAGATTAAATTCAAATGATTTTCGGAATAAAAATCAAGAAATGAGACGAACTCGTTGAGTGACCATGAAACAGTAAAACGCGATATCAACGCGCGATATGAATACTAGAAAAGAGGAGGAAGAAGGATGGATCTGCTGAGGGGAGGAGTAAGGTGATGAAGCTTCCAGGGATGCTGCCAGAGATAGTGTTGATTATCGGAATCCTTGTTTTCCTAATTTTGCTGCTCTTTTGTTTTTTGCTTTTTTGGCGAGATTTGAGACCCTATATCCTCTCAGAGTTTGCCGGCTGAAATTTTGATTCTTTTTCATCTCTAAAATTTTGACACACAGTGCCTGTTTGGTTGTTGCAACTAGCCGTAATTCGTAAGTCGTAATTGATAAAATCTTTTACAGTTGTAAATGAGTTACATGCATTAAGTTTTATGGTGTTTGGTTGGTAATATAAAGTTGTAAGCAGAAAAGTGTATTGTGTTTTACGATATTTGGTTGTCGCAATGTATAAGTCGTAAGTGAATAAGTTGACCACAAAATTAATTATTTGGTGATTTAAAAAGTTTTAATATTGCAAATAAATATTAGAAATGCTAAATATTAAAAAAATTAATATTAACTTAAAAACATAATACAAATTTGCATGACTACAAAATTAACTGTAACTGGGCTGTAAGTGAGTGATAATTGAGTTGTGTAAGTCTTTTACGAATTACGGTCCAAACAAACGCCTTAGCTGTAATTGAGTTGTAAGTGATTTACGAATTACGGACTTTTACGCGAAACAAACGGCTAAGTTGGCCACAAATCAACTGGCTGACTGTTAATTATTATTTGTTTTCTAACGGAAAAAAGATAGAAAGACCATATTACCCTCAAGAGTTAAATAAGATGAGAAGAAGATGGAGGAATAATTTCATCAATTTACAACGAGTTTGGTAAGATTTAAATCTAAAAAAAAAATATTATTGGGTATTCTTTTATATATAGTTAGTGACTAGCAGCGGGTAAGTTATTGTTCCAACTTATAAAGAAATTTAGCTGTCGGTGATAAAAGATTAACAAGTGTCAATATAGAAAAACTTGTCCTTTTATTACAGTTGTGTAAAATGAATATTAGTCTGGAATTAATCTAATTGAATCCTCTATTATCAAAATTAAAAGAAAAAAGAAAAAGCCTTTTCGTCTTAATTTTTTGTGCATGTTATGAATCGTTGCTTCTATTTTTGTCAGTAGTGAATATTGTTCAGAATCTCAGATGCAATGTAGAGTTGATCTAGCTTTGCTTATTACATTAATCAGTAGAGAAAGAAAAAGGTAGATAGATAATAGATACAACGTTGTCATAAGTATAATGACTTTTAGGGCTAAAATGCACAAAATTACCATGAACTTCTCCCTATTTTCAAAAAATTATCACAATCTTTCAAAAATGCATAAAACTGCCAAGAACTTGAGTCACTTTAAAAAATAACCAATCACCATTAAGAATGAAGTTGAAAAGGATCAAATTGCCTTCCAGTTAAAATTGATCGGCAATCTTGTTTTTATAATTTTTTTTTTAATAAAATAGTCACGGGGTATGTATGTGATGACCAACATAACGTCCTAGTGACAAATGACAATTTCTTGAGAAATCAGGAAAAAGATCTTGGTAGTTTTATGCATTCATAAAAGTTCATAATCAAAACCGAGCAGAGCGAGGTTTTCTTCTGTGACTTCTTCATAAATTCTGTCTCTCCGGCTTCTTCAGCGAAAGAGAGAGCGAGATCAGCGACCACCCCCGTTCACTAGCCATCACTGTCCCAGCCCATTCGACGACAACGCCCTCCTCTCTTCCCTCCCCCTTTCTTCCTCCAAAATCCCTTCCCCCTCCATCCTCCTCCTCCTCTTCCTCCTTCCAGTCATCTCAGTTTCTACCGCCTTCGCGGTATACTAGTAGTTTTGTGCATTTTAGCTTCACTTCGGCCTAGGGAAACAAGCTGGAGGTAAGCCCAACCCCTTGCAATATGAGCCAGTAACAGCCCCGAGTCAGCCCAAAGCCCAGCTTAAAATTTGGATAGCCAACTCAATCGCAGCCCAACTTGGGGCCTCTCCTTCGTCTCCTCACTTTCTTCTCTTCACGATCTCCGAAAACAGGTTTATTCTGTTACCGCATCGATCAGACTTCACGAGAGCAGAAATTGTTGCAGCGGCGATGGAGGCGGAGGTTGTGAGGTCGGAGATGGTGCTGCCGACGACGCTGCCTTTCAAGAAGATTCAGATGTCGGACAAATACCCAAAAGGGCAGTCGAGAGCGAGGTACTGGAAGCACTTGAAGCAGCTCCTCCAGACCGAGAACTTTCTCTCTTATCCTCCCAATGAACCCAATTGTGAGATTTTTTTTTCTCTCTTTCTTTCATTCAAACTATAATTCCTCTCAATTCAATTCTCCATCAGTAAATTAAATTTTGCGAACGTAGCCTTCAATTAAATCTAGGGTTTCGTTTCACATAAATTTTACAAACACCGTTCAATGAGATCGATTAATTCTGTTGGTGCCACTGCTGAGCTGTGAAATTTCTATCTATATTGCAGAACAAAATAGTTATCTAATTCAACTGTGCCCACCAACTGATTGTGAAAAATTACAGTTCTACAAACCCTCTTCTTGGAGCTGTTGGATGAGGTCCCCTCTCTCTTTCTCACGCATATTCATCCGAAAACACACACACACACACACACACACCACACACACACACCACACACACCACACACACACACACACACTGATGCAACCTCCGCCACTGCGACCGCCGAGTGATAATGCTGCCTTCCCTTTCCGGCCAGCTAAACCGCAATCAATCAGAAAACAAGGAGAACGAACACAAATGGGTCAGCAGTGGTTAGGGTTTTTTAT
Organism: Agave tequilana; assembly: GCA_038442645.1. Classification (NCBI taxonomy): domain Eukaryota; kingdom Viridiplantae; phylum Streptophyta; class Magnoliopsida; order Asparagales; family Asparagaceae; genus Agave; species Agave tequilana. The sequence goes on along the minus strand of JAVJIF010011508.1, from coordinate 103,997 downwards.
TGATAACTTGAGGAATCAGAGAGCATCAACCCTTGTACAACTCCAGTGGAGTGAGAATGTTCTGAAAATTGGATAAAAACAACAAAAGGGAATCCGAGGATATATAGAGGAGCTCTGCCTTGGGGTTCAAGGGACGGATATCCGTTGAGAATCGGGCGCGATTCTTCATGGATAGGTCTACCATAACCACACCTGACCAGGATCCACAGTGATACCGCCTCCACTGCTTGACTCTTAGTAGGGATGGGCTTAGTGATTATCGGAGATTTGGGTCCGTACTTGATCCACCCGTTTCCTTTAAATTTTCATCTTGTGGCTTAGTTTAAAATCCAACGGCTCAGAATAATTCCCTCCTTTACTTTCAACTAACTGTCCTCACTTCTGTATGCACTGTTCATCCCTACAGATATTCTGATACTGGTTGACATTCAACAACGCCTCATCCAGTCCGACACTCTCTGCCGCCTCTGCTGTCGCCGTCGACCTCAAGGCTGTATCAAGTCTCCCCCCTTAAATTTGACCTTGCCCCAAGGTCGAAGCCAGGGAACCGCTTCGCCAGAGCCCAATACTTTTTCCAAATAGCTAATTCCAGAGGTAGCTGCTTCCACTTGACAAGTACTTCGATAGTAGCCTTCCCCTTCATGTTAACCAACCTCCTCTCAAGAATTAATTCTGGCTCCAAGATTTGCTCAACTAGTTCAGAAGGTGCTTGATGCTGAACCTGCACTGTTTCTTCTAGCTTTTTCTTCAATTGTGATACATGAAAATCTGGATGAATCCTGGATTTTGGTGGCAACTGGAGCTTGTAAGCTATTGCCCCTACCTTCTGCGATACTCGATACGGTCCAAAAAAGAGTGGAGAGATCTTTTGGGGTCTCCTTCCACCTGCGGATATCTGTGTGTATGGTTGCAACCTCAAATAGACCATGTCTCCAACAAAGAATTCTCTTTCAGTTGTGTGCTTATCAGACAACTTTCTCATCCTCTCTTGTGCCTTCACCAAGTTATCCTTCAAGATCTGCAAGGCTACATCCCTCTCCAACAGTTCCTCTTCTATTGATTGTAGCCGAGCTGTTCTTGGGATGTATGTTGATATAGTGGGGGGTAACCTGCCATAGAAAGCGTGATATGGAGTAATTCTCATAGAACAATGCCAATCGGTGTTATACCAGTATTGTGCCCATGGTAACCACCTCACCCATTCTTGGGGTTTATAGGAGCAGAAGCGTCTCAAGTAAGTTTTTAGGGTTATGTTAACCACCTCTGATTGTCCATCAGATTGGGGGTGGAAAGCAGTACTGAAATTGAGCTTAGATCCTTGCAATTTCCAGAATCCCCTCCAGAATTCACTAGTGAAGACTGAAGAGGGGGTCTCTATCTGAGACAATGGTTATTGGTACCCCATACAGTTTGCAAATATCTCCCATGAAGGTTAGAGCCCTTGGCTGTAAATGGGTGTACAAGTGGAATGAAGTGTGCAAATTTAGATAGCATGTCCACCACCACTAGTATAGTGGTTTTCCCTTCACGTCTAGGTAGACCTTCATGAAATCCATTGTAATGTCCTCCCACACTCGATCAGGGATGGGCAAAGGCTGTAATAACCCGGCAGGGTGGATGTTCTCAACCTTATATCTCTGACATACATCACAATGTCTGACATACAGCCTTACTTGACCCTTCATGGCTCTCCAATAGACTGCTTTTCTCAGCCTTTGTAAGGTTTTCTCATATCTTGAGTGCCCTCCAATTGGAGTATCATGGTGCTTTGCTATCAGCACTTGTGTGAGAGGGGAAGTGGGGTTTGTGAGTATCCTGTTCTTGTAGTAAAAGATACCCCCCTCTTCTGATATAACAGAGGATCTACACACCCAGCTTCCCACTTATAGTTCAATTCCTTGTAGAACTCATCATTTTGCACCATTGTTTTTACTTTCTCAACCTAATTGGCCTTTATTGCAGATGTTACAAAACAAATGTTATTCTCTTCTTCCTCTCTTCTAGAGAATCCATCAGCTACCAGGTTTTCCTTGCCTTTTGTATATTCAACCTTGAATTTGTAGTTATACAATTTTAGAAGCCAAGTATGTTGTGCCTCAGTTTCCAACCTCTGATCCAACAAATATTTAAGGGGTATATGTTGCACCATTGTTTTTACTTTCTCAACCTAATTGGCCTTTATTGCAGATGTTACAAAACAAATGTTATTCTCTTCTTCCTCTCTTCTAGAGAATCCATCAGCTACCAGGTTTTCCTTGCCTTTTGTATATTCAACCTTGAATTTGTAGTTATACAATTTTAGAAGCCAAGTATGTTGTGCCTCAGTTTCCAACCTCTGATCCAACAAATATTTAAGGGGTATATGATTTGTTCTAATGATAAACTCTTCCCAAGAGAAATTGCCTCCATTTATTGATAGCAAACAGTATGGCCAACATCTCCCTCTCACATGCTGATGCTAGTTTCTCTGGATTTTTTAATTTCTGGCTAAAAAAGGTAATGACTTGATGATTTTGCATGAGCACTGCTCCTATCCTTGTAGTTGAAGCATCACACTTTATGATGAAGGGAAGATTGAAGTTGGGCAGTGTCAGGACTGGAGGAGTAGTGATGACCTTCTTCAACTGTTCAAAGGCAATTTGAGCTGCTTCACCCCATTTAAAGGCATTTTTCTTAGTGAGAAGTTGAGTGGAGCTGCTATGGTACCGTATCCTCTGATAAACCTGCTATAATACCCAGTTATGCCCAAGAACCTCTTCAATGCCTTCAGGGTCCTAGGTACTGGCCATTCCTGTACTGTTTGGATCTTCTCATGGTCAACTGCAACTTCTCACTGTGACACAATGATATTGGACTTCTACAACTCCAAACTGACACTTGCTTCCCTTGGCATATAGCTTGCTCTTCTCAAGGATCTGAGACACCTTCCAGACGTGTAACAAGTGCTCCTGCCAATTTGGGTTATATATGAGTATGTCATCAAAGAAGATTAATACAAATGTTCTCATGTAAAGTCTAAAAAGTTCATTCATCAAAGCTTGAAACGTAACAGGAGCATTAGTAAGCCCAAAGGGCATTACAAGATACTCATAATGCCCAAAATGTGTTTTGTAGGCTGTTTTGTATATATACTCATCACACATCCTAATTTGGTGCACTCCTTAAATCCAGGTTTGAAAAAACATTAAAGCCTTGTAATTCGTCTAACAACTCATCTATAAGGGGTATTAGATACTTATCTTTGATATTTTTCTGGTTGAGGGACCTATAGTCCACACATAACCTCCACATACCATTAGCCTTCTTCACAAGGACAACTGGAGATGCATCGAAACTTTGACTGCTCCTGATGATGCCAACCTCTAACATCTCCTTGACCATTTTCTCAATGGTATTTTTCTGTTCCCACGTAGGGGTGAGCATCGGTCGGTTTGGTTCGGTTCTTGCTAATTTTTGCAAAACCGAACCGAACTGATTAGACTTAGTAACCGAACCGAACCGAATCGACTGAGTTCTGTTCGGTTTTTTGGTTTTTTCGGTTAGGCCAATATATTGCCATCATTTCTTGCATTTTTAATCACCATTATATTATCATCCTTTAATATTCTAATCTCAAATATTCATTACCTAAATTAGAAATAAGAAAAAGACCCTAACCTTAATGTGAACTGAAAATTTCATATTCTAAAACTTTTACACTGTATTTGAGCTCTTATATCAAAGCTCATATAATTATTACTAACTTTTAATGATAAGAATGAAAAAAGAATTATATTAATATAAATATTATTCTCAATTGTGATGGTGTACTTAACATAGCTTTCACATATTCAACATAAGAAAGATATTATTAAAAGTAATGAGATAAGCTTCCACCAATTTTTGTTATGAACAGTATGATTCACTAAATTGAATTTGAGTAGGGTGATATATAGGGTGAGAGATTCGGTTCGGTCGGGTTCGGGTTTTGGAACACAAAATCGAAACCCGACCGAATTAGAGCGGTTCGGGTTTTGATTTTTGGTCGGTTATTTCGGTTATAACCAAACTGTGCTTACCCCTATTCTCACGGGTACCTATAGGTCTGAGATTGATAGGATCAGAACTGGTAGTAGGTTGACATGGTGGTTATGGGATCTTCTTGGTGGTAATCCTAGATTCTCCTTGAAGAGATTAGAGAATCCTTTGCATAACTCCTTCAATTGAGGTTGAGAAATGGTATCCAAGCAGGTCTTCAATTCATCATCCTTGTGACAGATATAGATCACCCACCCCTTAGCATTCTGGTAAACAGATTTATCTATGATGTCAGCTGGAACCACCTCCATGGCCTTTGCTTCTATACCCTTGAACTCCCATGTCTTGCCCCCTTTTGACAACCTCATTTTATGATTTGGAAGTTTAAGGCTGAGCTCATCCAGAGTTTGTAACCATTCAACTCCTAGAACCATATGACAGCCTCTTGTAGGAAGTATGTAAAAGTCAGTAGTGATGGTCACCCCTTGACACTGAATCTGCACATCTCCACACTTTCCTATACTTTACAGTGTATCACCACCCCCAATAGTGACTTTAAAGGATGTTTCAGGAATAACCTATAACCCAATTCTGTGTACAACATCAGTGTCTATGAAATTATGAGTTGACCCTGTGTCTAACAGTATACTAATTGGTTTTCTATTTACAAGACCCAACAACCTGAAGGCCCTTGGTGAAGTGGTGCCCTCCATGGCATGGAGAGATATCTCAGAGTCTTGTTTTTGTTATTCACCCTTGGGTTCATACAAAATCTCCTCTTCCCCATCTATTTCTTCTTCTGGACCTACCTCCATCAGCAAGAGATGTTTGTTCTTGCGCTTGTGTCCAATTGTGTAAGGTCCATCACATATGAAGCACACACTTCTTTCTTCTGTTCTCCTCTAACCGTGCAGGGGTTAGCCTCCTTAAGGGGCCTTTGGAATGTACCTCCCCCACATTGGTAGAGCTGCTAGTTGTCCTTCCAACATTAGCTGCGGGCTGACCAGTTGCCTTGTAGTCCTTGTAAGGGCCAACCCTCCCTAACATCTTCTCAATTAGAGTGATGGATTCCCTAGCACACGCGGATCTGTAAGTAGATATCATGGTAATAGGCATATCCAATTTCACTTTGGCTTTAAGATCCTCCTCAAGGCCAGCCAGGAATAGACTGATCACTTGTTTCTCAGAGACTTCAATCAGATGAGCCAACTTGATGAATACTTTATGGTAGTCTTGCACTGTCCTTGAGGTTTGCAAGAGATCATAGGGCCATCCGGTTCATCTGATCCAAATTGCAGCCTCATCTCCTCACAGAACTCATGCCAGGATACTTGCACCCTTTTGCCTTTGCAACCATCACCACACCAAAGCTTCATCTCTGAGATAGAATACACAAAATTCTACCCTATCTTCCATGGGAATAGAGTGTATAGTGAACAAATGGTCCATTTGATAGATCCAATTAAGTACATCCTCAGTCCCTTTAAACATAGGTATTTCAACCTTAGGGCTTTTTGGGAGAGGGAATTTACCTCCCTGAGTTGCCGATAGTCTCTGGTGTCTAGCTGGGTAGAGATCCCCATACTCCCCTTCTACCCCTGCACCCAATGTTCTAAAAAGCGGTTTCAGTACGCGCGCGGTCCGGGAGCGCATAATGCTTAAAAGGTTTAAATGGTGATTAAACTGATTACACGTTTTATTATTATTTTAATATATAATAATATTATAATGAGATAGACTTGTATCCTTTCAAAAGGATTTGATCCCGGATCCTTCCCACTCAAATTCAACCCTCCAACATTCGAATACAAGATCCACTACGTTGAAGTTGATTTATACTATTTCAAGTATCTATAAACCAAAAATCAAGTGTTTTAAATACTTTTTGCCCATCCATCAAGTAGGGAAAAACGGACGGCCTAAATAGTGAGTTGGTTAGTTTAACGGTGTAGAACATTTGAAATCTAACAAAAATTAGTTTATAGGGGTTTTTAAATGTTTAGATCATAATGAAATGGCCGGATCGAGAATTTGTATGTCTAAAGACATAGATCTAACTAACTCACTACTTTCGGCCGTCCATTTTGCGTCGCTTGATGGATGGGCAAAAAGTATTTAAAACACTTGATTTTTGATTTATAGATACTTGAAATAGTATAGATCAACTTCAACGGAGTGGATCTTGTATTCGAATGTTGGAGGGTTGAATTTGAGTGAGAAGGATCCGGGATCAAATCCTTTTGAAAGGATACAAGTCTATCTCATATTATAATACTTAAAATATGCAAATATAAATTCTATAAACTCCCAAAAAAAATCATAAAAGATATAGCAAATATAACTTGAAAAATTAAATTGCTAGTACTAAGATTAAAAAGTAATAATGTTAATCAGTTCAAAGTACATCACTGTACCTCTATTTAGAAAAGTAATAATGGATCGGGTATAAGTTCAGTTAGCTTAATGGGTTCGAAATTTGAACTCATTTAGAAAATGATTGAATAACGTTTAAACGGACGCTAATTAATTACCGATTAGACACTTAATTGTCGTTTAAGCGAATTAATCATCTGACCGAGTAATCCGACCGCTTTCTTCAAGTTCTGTTCGGTTTCAGGCCGAAAACATTTAAGCGGCCGATTAATCTGCCGCTTAAATTTTTTTAGAACACTGCCTGCACCCCTTTCCAATGGATGGTTAAAATGATTCTCCCTCATAGGGTTGGTGTGGGTTGCTCCGAGGGCGAAGACTCTTCAACAATTACTGCTTGCTTGCCCCTGGATTGGGTGTTTGAGTTGAGAATCAAGCACCCCATCTTGTTCATCATCCTCTCCACATATCTTCCATCATCCCCTCCAGATGGTTTTCCATTTGCTTCATCTCTCTCATACTGGATTCCATTCTATCTGTCATTCGATCCTCCGCATGACGCGTCGCCATCGACGACCTCTCTTCCATAACGTTGAGGTGAAAGTCAAGGTGGCGGTCCTTTTGAGAGATTCAACCGTCTCCGGTCAGTCCTCGCGGATCCGCTCACTTTTTGGTCCAGGCCAGCATCGTCACGAGGACGAGCAGCCGGCTCCAAAGGTCTGACTTCCCCCTCAAGGTCGTTGCCGACCTCATTCAGCTCATCGACATTCTGTGGCTCTGATACCATTTAAGCAACCTCCGCTGCTGCGGCCGCTGAGTGATAATGCTGTCTTCGCTTTTCGGCCATTTTAACCTGCAATCAATCAGAAAACAAGGAGAACAAACACAAATGGATCGACAACTGTTAGGGTTTTTGATTGATAATTTAAGGAATCAGAGAGCCTCAACCCTCGTACAACTCTAGTGGAGTAAGAATGTTCTGAAAATTGGATAAAAACAACAAAAGAAAATTTGAGGATATATAGAGGAGCTCTGCCTTGGGGTTCAAGGGAGGGATATCCTTTGAGAATCGGGCACGAGTTTTCATGGATAGGTCTATCAATAACCGCACCCGACCTGGATCCACAGTGATACCAATCTCCACTACTTGATTCTTAGTAGGGATGGGCTTAGTGGTTACCGGAGATTTGGATCCATACCCGATCCACCCATTTCCTTTAAATTTTCATTCAGTGGCTCAGTTTAAAATACAACGGCTCAAAATAGTTCCCTCATTTACTTTCAACTAACTAAGTGTCTTTACTTTCGTATGCACTGTTCATCCCTGCGTGTATTCTGATACTGGTTGACATTCAGTAGCGCCTCATCCAGTGCGGCACCCTCTGCCGCCTCTGCCGTCGCCGTTAACCTCAAGACTGCATCACACACACAAAAGGTTTTGTGGAATGTTAACTTAAAGGAGCCTTCTAAATTTGTGGAGAAATGAAACCTCCTTGGATTAGCATATTTCATGTAATATGTCATTACCCTCAAGATTTAAATATTTTGAACTGGAATATTTAAATATGACTTAAAAGAAAAACTTATTTGGATATAATATTCATATAAATCATGTTTATTTTTCCAGAATAGCAATTTTCCATGATGATGCTTTAGCCTTGATATCTTCTTCTCCAAATTTTTTATTTCCAATATTTAGATATCAAACTGAAAGAAAAATTGACTTTTGATTATAGAAATTCTGAACTTAAAAATGCATTTTCTAATTGAACAACTACTGATCTCATTCAAAACTTTACATTATGTCCTTACTATTTCTATATTTCTTCTTATTGATCAATTAAGATCTAGGAAGCACATGCACTTCTATTCTAAAGATGTGTCATGTCGACACTGTGTTGAACACGACAGTTCTTGCCGTGTCTTGCTATTTTGTGTGTATTTTTTTCAGAATTTTTCACGTATCAGTGTCTCGTATCATGTTGCTTCCGTGTTGGGGTGTCCGGGTCAGTGCAACGTAGATCAGTGTTCTAAAAAATCCGTTATATAACTCGTTATAACTCGTTATATAACCTAACGCCGACCAATGGTTACGTAACAAAGCTAAAAAACACAATGTTTCATAATTCTGGTTATTTTGCCCGTAACGTTCGTTACGTTACGTTATTAACGTAATACACTGTAACTTACGTTACAGTGCAAGTCATTTTTTTATAAACCCCTCTCCCAAATTCGCTCGGTCTAGGGCCAAAAAGTATCTCCCAAAAAACTCTCTCTGCAACCTCGCCGTCTTCTCTGCAACCTCGGTGGCGGCGCTGAGAAAAAGAAGAATCAAACCAACCTTTAGTGGTTCTCCGTCGTGATTCTCGCCGGCATCGTCTCCAAGCACATGTACGCTCTCTCTTCTGTTTATGCTCTCTCTCCCTCCGATCTCTAGGGGAGAGAGAGTGAAATATCTAGGGGAGAGGGTAGAGAAAGATAATTGCTAAAAATATTGCTGAGATAATATTATCAAAAGATAATTGCTAAAAATTATCATGCTTGTTATCATACTTGTTAAAATTTAATTATCATGCTTGTTATAGTTTGTTATGTTTGCGAACAATAATGAATTTTGTTATCTTTGCGAACTTAGTATAATTTGTGATTGTAAAAAATTATTGTGAAACTTGCTAAAAATTGTTATGAGACTTGCTATATTATTTTAATATTTTTTTAAAATTTTAAAATTATTATTTTATTTATAAAAATTCTTAAATATATTATATATATTTATTTTTATTAAATAAATATTAAATCGCATAACCTACGTTATGCGTTATGTTATAACCTATATTAACATAACAAAGAAAAAACGTTATCGATACGTTATCGTTATTTTAAACATTGACGTAGATTAAGATACTATCGGTTTATGTCAAACATAAGGTATTGTCATTATGTTATAGAAGAAAGGCAATCTTTGTTTAATTGTTCTCTTTTTTTCTTCTGAGAGAAAAACAATATCCTTTTGGTTTTTAACTATTTTAGCTATTGGTACTTTTCTATTCATAATCATTTCTTATTTTCTTCTTCCTTTTGCTTTTGTACTCAAGATTGAATATTTAGTATCTTCTATTGCTTTGTCATATTGTTGCTGCTACTTTGTAGTCCTTTTCTCTTATATAACAGGAATATATTAATTTTCTTATCCCTATTTTTACTAAAAGCGATCTTCATATCAGTTAATCTTTAATAGATTTCTATATTTTGTTATTTGGCAACATTTCATGTTGTGCCCTCCTCTACTTAGGATCTAGGGAATAACTTAGGCACATTTTGGAATGTGGGGGCTGATTTGATGCTTTATTTAAATTCAAGAGCAGTGAAGTATGTTACGCTGCCTATGTGGATATCATACGAGCAATGTTAAAGAGCCATGTTAATTGAAAGAAAACAAATAATGGGAGACACATGATATCACAAGTGCAATGTTATAGAGGCAAGCGCCTCATTGGCGCTACTCACGTGGTCTTGCCTGAATTAGACGCCGTGCCACAACAATACCATCAAATAACAAACACCTCCCGCTTAAGGCTTACTTCTGGCCAAAGACTCATCTTTGTTGCTTGCGCTTTCCTCACCATTTTCACACATCTTCTTCATCATTATAACTATTAGCATCTTCCAGGACGTCTTCCTCATCATCCAAAGGTCATCAGTGTCATCACCCTTGAAATCCTTTGCATCAAAAGGCGCATCATTGTCTTCTCTTGGGGTCATATCATCTTCATTTTCCTCTCTCTTATTCTCATTCATTTGCCCAAGACTTGATCATTAGGGCATGGTTATTGCTCTCCTCTTCATGGCCTTTCTATTCAGACGATATTAGTGCAAGCCAAAAAAATAAATTTAGTTTCCGGTTTGAAGGAAAGCAAATCAAGAGATGAATAATCCTCGGTTTGGTCATTGGAAGTCAAGAGGGGGATGGACTTGAATAGAGAGTCAAAGGTGTTGCTAGTAAGGGCATTTGGCTTGAGAGGTTCTGAGATAATTGACTTATAGAGCTGAGCTAGGGTGATGACATACTCCAGTGCTTTAGGGCATCGTTGCACTGATTTTCTTCTCCACTGACAAAGGATCTGTGATGATCCCTCTAGTTGCTGCTTCTTCACCCTTTATGAGATTACCACTCCAACTTCCCTTTTCTAGGTACAAGATGGGTTTTTTGAGGATTTGGGGATAATCTTCTTGGTGCAAATCACGTGCTCGAAGAATTTGACGAGAGTCTCATTGCCAGTGAAGTTGAGGTTATGGCTACTTCGGGTGACTTGGGTGCACGATTCATCGCTCAAAGCCACATACAGAGAAGTTGTCAAGGCTCAATTCAAGGTTTCATGAATAGATAGGAGAAAAAAGCTCTAATCTTTGGGTACCAGGTGAAGATTTTGGTGAAAGGGTTCAGAGTTTAAGATGGATTCTCAAGGGGTTTAAGAAGAATAAAATAAAAGAGGGACTTTTGGCAGTGAGAGGAGTGAGAAGGGAGAAGAGAGGGGCAAGAGGATCATTAGGGCATATCATCTTCATTATTCTCTCTCTTATTCTCATTCATCTGCCCAAGACTTGATCATTAGGGCACTGTTATTGCTCTCCTCTTCATGGCCTTTCTATTCAGACGATATCAGTGCAAGCCAAAAAAAAAAAAATTTAGTTTCCGGTTTGAAGGAAAGCAAATCAAGAGATGAATAATCCTCGGTTTGGTCATTGGAGGTCAAGAGGGGGATGGACTTGAATAGAGAGTCAAAGGTGTTGCTAGTAAGGGCATTTGGCTTGAGAGGTTCTGAGATAATTGACTTATAGAGCTGAGCTAGGGTGATGACATACTCCAGTTCTTTAGGGCATCGTTGCACTGATTTTCTTCTCCACTGACAAAGGATCTGTGATGATCCCTCTAGATGCTGCTTCTTCACCCTTTATGAGATTACCACTCTAACTCCCCTTTTCTAGGTACAAGATGGGTTTTTTTGAGGATTTGGGGATAATCTTCTTGGTGCAAATCACGTGCTCGAAGAATTTGACGAGAGTCTCATTGCCAGTGAAGTTGAGGTTATGGCTACTTCGGGTGACTTGGGTGCACGATTCATCGCACAAAGCCACATACAGAGAAGTTGTCAAGGCTCAATTCAAGGTTTCATGAATAGATAGGAGAAAAAAGCTCTATTCTTTGGGTACTAGGTGAAGATTTTGGTGAAAGGGTTCAGAGTTTAAGATGGATTCTCAAGGGTTTAAGAAGAATAAAATAAAAGAGGGACTTTTGGCAGTGAGAGGAGTAAGGGAGAAGAGAGGGGCAAGAGTAGAGTAGGTGAAAAGAGAGAATTTGGATTGAAAATGTGAAAAGGAGTTGGGATTTTAGAGGGATATTTATGCATAAGTGGAGCAAAAAGAGAAAGGAGATGGCCCTCGACCTTATCATCATCCTAATTACAAAAGTACCTGTTTGGTAACTGATCTTGTCATCATGCAGGTGATGCGGCAATCATATATTTATCCACTGAGATATAAGCTGTTATCAAGGGTCAAATCTCATAGTATCTTAAATTAGTTCTTGCATTTAACCCCCTTAGATAACTATCATGTTATAATGTTTGAATGTAAGGATAGCCAAACCAAATGATTTTTTTATTGCGGGATGATGGTGGTATTTGCAAAATATATATTTAAAGAGTATATTTGAAAAAGCACTAGATTTTCTTACCAAGTCTCTCTTACCCAGTCTTGTGGAATAGTAATACGAAGTATTTATTGTAACCCTCCTGATAGTACTGGCCCTAAGTAAAAAGGATAAAAATAACCCTAATATTAAAGATAAATGTATGATTTTACTAGTGTAAAGAATGGTAACAATTGATGCGGCAACCACTATAGTTCAAGAATGTTTATTTAATTTATCATCTTGCACTTCCCTTGTTCACTTGCGTCCCTTGTTGAATTGCGACTAGCAATGGGTTGGGAGCCGCCTTATTGGGCCCTATGGTTGGGCTATGTAGTACTTTTAGGATTATTGGGGTAACTTGTGGTGGGGCTAATGGAAGACTAGTCTCTCACTACAAGTCGCTAAAATAAGCATTTACTCATGCGAGTCTGAAAATGAGAGGGCAGTAACTACGCCCTACTAATCAAGTCTGGGCGATTGAATGGCAAGAGTGTGATGAAGATGAGATGACCTCGGGAGAAGAAGATGATGGATGAGGCATTCGATGAAAAGGGTTTTCTGGGTGATGGTAGTGATGATGAACCTTTTAATAATGAGGAAGATGTCATTGAAGATGCTCAAACTTATAACGATAGAAGATGATGATGAAAATAGTGAAGAAGACACAATCAACGAAAATGAGTTTTTGGCTGGAAGGAAGTGAAGCAAGAGGCATTTGTTAGCTGATGATGCTGATGTGGTAACCTTTACAGCCTTTTTTTAGTTGATGGCACTGATGTTGCGCAATTCCTAATTGAGGCAGATCTAGGTGAGTCACGCCTATGAGGTGCTTGTCTTTATAACATTTCCCTTGGGATATCCCGCGTCTGTCTGTCTCCTTCCTTCCGAGTGTCGTTGTTGCAAAAGTTGTGTGCACACTCTTTCTCAACTACAATAGGTAGTGTAACACACTTCCCGCTCTTGAATTTAGATAGAGAAGCATCATATTAGCCCCCACATTTCAAGATTCTTAAGTTATTCCCTAGATCGTAAATAGAAGAGGATATTGCTTAAAATCTCGACAATATAGCGAAATATAGAAACCTAGTAATGACTATGCCTTCAATATCACTTTGAGTAGTAAAAGCGGAGGTAGGGAAAATGATATATTTTCAATTATATATGAGAGAGAAGACAATGGCAAGTAACAACAAAATGACAAAGCAATAGGAGATACTAAAAATGCAATCTTGGCTACAAATGCATAAAAATAATCAATAGCTAAAATAGTCAACAACTCAAAAGAGATTGTTTTTCTCTCAGAAAAAGAGGAGAACAATTTTGTTCTGAAACATATGTCGTAGCTAGGACTTGAGCTTGGTGGGACTCCCCCATAACCCACTCCCACCTTTTACAAAGTAACAACAACAAAATGACAAAGCAATAGGAGATACTAAAAATGCAATATTGGCTACAAACGCAAAATGGAAGAGGGAAATTAGAAATGGTTATGAACATAAAAATAATCAATAGCTAAAATGGTCAACAACTGAAAAGAGATTGTTTTTCTCTCAGAAAAGAGGAGAACAATTTTGTTCTGAAACATATGCCGTAGTTAGGACTTGAGCTTAGTGGGACTCCCCATAACCCACTCCCACCTTTTACAAATAAGCCAGGCCTTACTAGCAAGAAGAACAATTAGAAAAAAATTGATTGTCTATTTCCAATGACATATTGAAGTGTTACTTTATGTTTGACATAAACACACACACGCACATTATTTGTTCAATAATAAGGAGCATGGAGACCAATAGGAACTTAATGTTCAAGTTTTGGATGAGATCAGTGGTCGTGCAATTAGAAATTGCATTTCTAAGTTCTTAAAATTTCTATAATCATCATACTAGAAATGATTTTTATTTCAGTTTACTGTCTAAATATCGGAAAATAGAAACTTGGAGAAGAAGATATCAAGGCATAGAACATCATTATGGACAATTGTTATTATTGAAAAATATACATGATCTATGTAAATATTATATCCAATTATGCTTTTCTTTTAAATCAAAATTTTGATCTCCTCTCCCCCAACATCCACACCGCCAATCCCCTACCCCGCGCCCCCACGCCCGCCCCCCTCCTCCCCCAACAATAAAACAAAACAAAAAGAATAAAGGAAAAGTACCCTCCGACTTACACACAAAATGATCTATGTAAGTATTATTTCATGCTTTGGCGGTTAAGTTGAGTTGAATGAGTTGCTTGCATGAAAATTCTTGCTATCCCTTTGAGAGAGCCATTGAAACTTTAAGTCAAGATGAGTAGCATGCTATCTTCTGAGACATTGTCGCTGTGGAATCTATTTGCTATTGTAGAAGCTTTTAATGATCATATGATTTGAGAGAGATGAAGATTAGGAATTGAATCTAGACTTAAATTGTCCATGAAGCAAAGAGGATTAAGAGACCTTAATCAGATTAGAATAAAGAGATGCTGGTGCATTGACACATCTGTAACCAATATAAACATTTGAATAGTATAGGGGTCATGTTAGTATTGACGCATAGGTAGAATGCAGAGACTTCATAATGAATTTGTGAAGGATAAGGAAGAACAAAGAGAAGAATGTGAAAATAGTGATAATTTGATGATCCTACTCAAGATTCATGCTACATACTATGGACAAGAAAAGTTTAACCAATAAGTGCTTGTTTGATTTGTTTGAGTAAACATCCATTGGTTCTGACTTTTCAATTTTGGACAAAAATCCGTTGTATTACACCTATTTTCGAAATGTAGAAGTCCCCTGGATTACAATCCAAAGGGCTTGCTTGGATGCCACGCCAACTCAAACAAGTCATTACTTGGCACTAAAAAAGTAGCTGGTACCTGAGGGAGATCATTGGATTAGAAAATGAGGTGATTGAGCCATTTATTGTATTGCAACCTTCAGGATTTAATCAAAAGTTGACAACCAAACCAGTTTTTCTCTTGATTTCCCAATGAATCTAGGAGCAAAATCGTTAAGATTTGGTCTATCCACGTCGAAGCAAGCCCCAAGTTTTTCTTAAGAAAATGTGTGATAAAAGGTCCTTTTACAGAAAAGAATATGAAGATAAGCTGTCTTTTTGCTATTTCCCAAATGATTTTGTTCCTTCAAGGGCTTCTACACAGAAATTCCATGTTAAGCCTTGAATATGGCCATGAAGCAAGATAAAGAAGCGTTATAATTGCTAAAGAGTAACGGCAAGGCAGTAGCTACATAAATTAAAGAATAATACAATCCTGATGTTATATAACCAGCACGTTATTTTATTTGCATTTTGTTTGGTTGTAAATTCTATTGTCTGTTCTTACTATATTTTCTTTTAGAATAACAATGTAAAAATGTGAATATCTCTGCAAAGTTAAGGATACATATGTTTTTCATTAAATTGTAGCACTGGGATAAGTATATAACTGTATTAACAAATTTGTTTCTTTCAGCAAATGACTTTACTATGTGCCTTCATTTCTCAGATTTAAATATCGAGTCACCTCCATCCATGTATCCATCAAAGAAATTCTGCGACATAACGGGATTTGAGGTATGTGGTCCTTCTATAGTTTTAGTGACATCCGCGACTGCCTATTCCTTCTTATTGATGATTTTGTATCATAATCTCTTAGACAAGGTTTGAAATATTGTCCAATATTGATATTTTGGCCAATATCAATAACTGTGATATGATCTCATATAATCGAAACGGCACCCAAATCACCCATACAACGAGATGAAACGGTCGATATTGATATTGCCAATTCTTATACCAAACTCATATGGCCTTTATCGATATCAAGATTTCAAACCATGTTTTTAGATAATGATGCTTCATGTTGTTTGCCATTGACACTAGTTTGTGTTCGGAATTCACTGCTTTGTGCATCTACATTTTCGGGAATGTGATGTCTGGGCATAAAGAATCCTAGAAACCTTCTTGTTTCTGTGTTTGGCGTTGTATCAACTGTGCCGTAGAATCTAACTTTTGTGTTTGGCGTGTTTAATACTTGTAGAAAGATTTCCAACAATTGTTATTCCTGGAATAATTTTCTTTTCCAAACTAGACTTATGGTATGAGAAAAGGTAGAAATGGATTGCCAGCAATAAAGTGGCAGAGATAGGTCCCTGTTGTGGTGGTTTCAGTGGCAAGATGGTGATCATACCACGGTTTAAAGAATCGGCCGAGTCGGATTTGACTCGGCCGAGTTGGATCTGACTCGGCCGAGTCATATCCGCTCGACGGGTGGTGAGATGAGTCCGAGACCTAATTCGACAGATTCGTCTCACTTTCAACCGACTCGGAGCTAAGTCTACTTGGTCGATTTGGCCGAGTCGCGATACAACTCGGATTGATTCGGCCTATTCGACTGAGTCACGTCGAGTCGGACTCGATCCTTCCCCAATCCAGAGCGAAAAAAGCCAAAAAAAATAAACCTGGATCTTGTCATCGTCGCCCTCGTTGAGGTTCAGGGTTCAAAGACTCGATCGAGTCGGAGTTGACTCGGTCGAGTCGTCTCTGGAATGGCCATCGTCGATCCGATAACGAGACGCGAGCCACTAGATGTGGTGAAAATTGCATGACTCGGGTATGACTCGATCGAATCAGCCGAGTCACGAGACAACGCGGTGAGGCTCGGCCGAGTCATACCCAAGTCATGCCCAATTCATGCATAAAAGGAAAAATAGAGACAAAGATCGGAGGGAGGAAAGGGGAGAGGGACTTACCTCGATTGCCGCCACCGGTTGCCTGCACTGTCGCCACCGTCCCAGATGTCGGTCGCCCATCCGCCGCCGATTACTCTCCCCCTCTGATCTCTCTCCCTCCTCTCTCCCTCTCTCTGATCTTGCCCCCGCCCACCTCTCTTTCTCTCTCCGATCTCTCTCCTCCTCCATCCTCTCTCGGTCTCTCTCCCTCCTATTTGTCTTTCTCTCTCCCTCTCTCTCTCTCACTCGATCTCCCTCTCTCTTATCAAATAGAAAGAGATCGAGAGAGATCGGGTGAGAGAGAGAGGGAGAGCGAAAGAGATCGGGTGAGGAAGAGAGCCAGAGAGAAAGGGAGAGAGCAAGAGAGGGGGAGAGAGATCGAGAGCGAGATGATCGGGTGAGGGGGGAGAGAGCCAGATCTTATCTTTTTTTTTAATTTTTTGGATTTTTCTTATATTTACCCTTCAAATCTTTCATATTTGTAAATTTACCCCAAAATCACCATATTTTCCTAGTTACCCCTTAAATCAAATTTGTTTTGGACATGTGATACACGATCTTGATGTCTTAATTTTTTACGATTTGTCATGATTTTTTAGAATTTTTTGAGCTTTCTATGTAGCGTTTTGCGTGTATTGCTCGAGACCAATCCAACTTGTCGCGACCGATCCATCTCAGTGCCCACCGAGTTGGCGGCCGAGACCGCGACTTTGAACCATGTCGACGTTTGCCCGCCCTCGTTCGTCTTTTGCCGTTTGCTTCTCTCCCCCTCTCCCTTCCTCCCTCCAATCTCTCTTTCTGTTTCCCTCTCTCCCTCTCCCTTCCCTCCACTCTCTCAAAGCAGCAGAGGGAGGGAGAGGGAGAAAGATTGGAGGGAGAGAGAGAAGAGCCAGAGAGAGATCGAGTCACATCTGACCCCATCTCTCTATCTGTCTCTTATCTTATCTTTTTCTTTTTTTTTGTTTTTTAATTTTTGAGTTTTTCTCATATTTACCTCTCGAATCTTCTTTATTTCTAAATTTACCCTCAAATCACATATTTCTTAAATTTATCCCTCAAATCATCATATTTTTTTTCCTACTTACCCCTCATAACAAACTTATTTTGGACATATGATATATAGAAATTGATATCTATATATTTTTAAGATTTGTTATGATTTTTTTTAAAAAAATTGAGCTTTTTATGTAGCGTTTTGCACGTATCGCCTAAGACCGATCTGAGGCGCTGCGACTAATGCGTATTAGTGCCCACCGAGTCGGCGGCTGAGACCGCGACTTTGAACTATGGATCATACGCCGTAAAGGCAATAGTGGTAGCATTGGCAGACTGGCAGCACAAACCGGTTCAACAATGGTGGTCTGTTTGTGGTTGGGATGGTGGTGTTGACATCGGGTTGGTAGGGATTATAGTGGTGGGGTTGGTAGTTATGATTCATGTTTGTGGCATGGTGGTGGTATGCCAACAATGGCATTAGTGGCGATTGTGGGGACGGAGGTTGAGACACTAGAAGAAGGAAGAAAAATGAAAGAGGAAATGAGATTTTTAATTTGGTTCACATCAGTCGAATTCAAGTTACCACCTATCGTTGTGGGAATCACATTCAGTGTGATATGATGCTACGGGAATCAAGCATTCACTGATGTTGATTTGCGCTTATGCCCGCAGTCTGCACAGGAACCTTTGATTCCCAAGTAGATTCCGAGGTACCAAACTCTATCTTAACTTTTATTTGTTCTTTTAGTTTCATTGGATCCGTATTGTGGTATTTCAAAGAACCAAATCACACGTCTTCTCTAACTTCTTTATGATAATAAAAAAAATTGGTTATTATGTGGTATGTTTAATTAATCTATTAATTTTGTCTTTCAGATCTTGCTTTGTTAAGCCATCTATAAATACAATCCAGCAATCTGAACCATGTTTCAATATGCAAATTATGTTTCCCCACCCTCTTTTCTTATAAACATGGTTATTCTTCAGATATCATTGCTCCTGTGGTTAGCTAATGAAAACTTTACATGCAATAGGATCTTGGTCATGAGGTAAAAAAGCTCATATGGGTGATGGAGATGATCATCACCTGACCCATTACACATAATAAAACAATCTTTTTTTAGGACGCATGTATAGTTGAATTATAATAAGCACGAGTCCTCATTGTCCTCTGCTTTATAATTCAAACAACCATTTAACTTCTCGGCATCATTATCCTCATTTTCTTTCCTTCCTCCACTGTCTCTAATCACTTATCATTATCCACCGCTTAGTCCTCCATTCCAATTTTACTGACTAGTTTTGAGAGATGAGACAGAAGAGAGGATGTTTTTCTTTCTTTCTTGGGGTGTTGTTTTGTTGGTTTTGGGGGGGTGGGGGGGGAGTAGTGGTGGTGGATTAGGGGTAAGGCATGGACAAAACAGACAGCTTATAGTCTTGGTTGTTCCTTAACTGAGGTTGCTTGAGAACTTTGGTATAGAAATATAACATAGGGACTCCCTACAGGTGGGCTGTCAAGGACTAATATCCAATACCGAGTTTGTGGGTGACTAATGTCCAAATAATTTTTTTTTTTTTTAATTTGGGGTTAGGGAATCACTTGTATCCAAAAGGTACGCGCGCGCACACACATACATTAATGTTCTAAACAACAGATATGTGACTGCGGACTATGTAACGTGCCTGCAATTCACACAAAAATGAGGTCTATGCATTTTGATATGCTACAAAGCCATATGTGTCACCTTCTGCGTTGAGTAAGGAGAAATTAAAGGGGGAAAGATGGGAAGAAAAAGGAAAAGTGGAAAAATAAAGTTGAGGTGAATGTCCTGCTATCAATCTGCTCCCGGCGTTGGGCTGTTGCTTTGTCGCCAACTCTTGTTGCCATTATTGCTGTCCAATGAAGAGAAAATGCCAAGGGTTTTGGGGTACTTTTCTGTCTTAAATTAACAAGCGGGTCTGGCCTTCTTGATAATTCTTGGGTCAGATGGACTAGATTTAAGAACTAGTAAGTGGGTTAGACCCACTTTATAAGATAAAATGGGAAAGGTTGACGATTAGATCCTAACATCTTCTGCTTTTCGCTTCATATGACACTATGACGGTTCCAAGAGTCACAAATTAGTAAGTGATTTAATAATTAGTTAAATGGTAACCCACTTTGTCAGATAACACAGGGAAGGTTAATGGTTAGATCCTAACACCTTCCTTTTTTTGCTTCATATGATGGGTATACCAAGAGTCACAAAATTCTGGTGATGGCATATTATTTTTTTCCTCTCGTCCTCTCCCCCTTTCCCCCATTCTTGCTTCATCCTCCTTCCTCTTACCTTCTTTCCCTCACCCCCCCCCCCCCTCGAGCACCTCTCTCTGCCTGCTTTTAGTATTTTCATTATGGAACTGCTTTTGTTGTATACTGTTTTCAAGAGAATTTATGTGTCTATGTTTGTACCTATGCAGGAATACACACACACACATGCGTGCGCGTACGTGTATATTGATGTACATGTACATAGACGTGTGTAAACAATGATTTCACTATCCTTTGGTGTTAACAGAATTTGATCCCGTACAAGTGGCTTAAACTGACACATTTACCTAACATATGTCAGATTTATGGTAGGTCTTGTTCTTTGTTGATAAATTTGACTTGTAGAATGCAAGAGAGACAATTATACTAGCATCACATACTGGTACCTAACCCTTATTTTCCTAATATGTATTGTGTTTCTGCCAGAAATCAGTTTCTGTTGACTAATATCATTAATTTTGTTATTTGTCCCTTTCTAGTTAAAATCCATTTATAGAACATAAAAATTTCCGCTATCTACTAACAATTGATGGTAAATTTACAAATGTATCCGTGTTCAACTTCCTAATATCTCTTCTTTTTATACTTATTTTATTTATTTGCACCTGTCTCTTCCTAAAAGCTTGCTGAGAGGGGTTAGGCTAAGGGAATAGATAAGGGTTGAAGTCTTTTTAGTATTTGTAGTTACGGATTAACCATGTGTTAGATTTACAAAGAAAAATCTCTATTGACTCTAAAGGGCTACATCTTCATTGATATTCAAGAGGATTACAAAATACAGTTTCATAAATCCATGAGGCCGAGTCTACTTATATATACTATACCAGATCAAACCCTATTCTATCTATGACTCCAAATACTAATAGAACTCAAGTTCTCCAAATACTATTTCTATAATATAATAAACCTATTATATCTAACATTCCCTCTGAAACTCATGATGGTATGAACATCGAGAGTTTGCCCAACAAAAGCTGAAAATCAGGTACCAAAAGTGCCAACATGCAAATTGTTGATGCAGAACTTGGTTGAATTGCTCATGCGAATTCCCCAAGACGAGTTGCCAAATTGCGGAAAACGAGTTCCCAAATTACCGAAACATCCCAAACAAGTTACCAAGTTGCGGAGAACGAATTTTCGAAACACCAAACCCGAATCCAAAAATCTTCCAAAAATTCAAATGTATCTTCCTCTCATTTGCAAGAAATGCATGATCGAGAGCCAAACCGAACTAAAGAAAACCAAGCTGAACCAAGACGAATTGCCAAAGACAAATTGCCAAGTTGTCAAAATTCAAACCAAACCAAACGAGAAGTTTTCAAGCCGGAACTGACAATGAAACAAATCTGAATCGAATCAAGAGACGAACCAAAACTAGAAAACCAAACTGAAATTAAACATAAGTGAAGTTGTCCAAACCAAAAATTTGTCCAAACTCGGAACCAAAGAAAATCTTCCAAGCGAATTCACCAATGGATCTACTCTTCCGTTGCGTGACTAGATGCAGATGATTCTCCAAACAATAGATCTCAAAAACCAAAATACCGAACCGAATTTCACTCGAAAGTGTGGAAATTGGGCCTTAAACTGTCGATTCCTGCACCAATCTGTACAAACATTACTCCAAACAATAAACTTTACCAAATTCACTTCCACCGCTGCATTCAGGAACATCCAAAAACCTTGGAATTGCCTCCAAAGTCACCAAAATCACCAAAACTGAAATCCATGGCCGGAACAATATCAACCGTTTGCTCAAACTGTTTCCAGCCTCAAATCTTTTTGTTGTTTACTTTCTGGGTGTTCCATCAAAATCCAAATAACTTCTCTCTTCTCCATGGACATGATTTTCATGGAGAGCCTTTTTTATGATGTTTGGTGTTTAGCCCAACACCAAATATCTGTTTTTTTAATC
Organism: Agave tequilana; assembly: GCA_038442645.1. NCBI lineage: Eukaryota > Viridiplantae > Streptophyta > Magnoliopsida > Asparagales > Asparagaceae > Agave > Agave tequilana. Next base: position 81,973 of record JAVJIF010011508.1, on the reverse strand, counting down.
CCTTTCTCTAGAAACACAATGGCAGAGAAGGAAAACGATTTATACTCAACTCTGATTTTGAAACCAGATCTCAATCTCGCTCGATGACCCCAAATCGAAGGACTCTTCTCCAATCTTAACCAACATATCCATAACCTTCGACTTCAATCAGTCCGCCAAGGTTGCAGATCAAATTCTGGCGACTGCAGCAAAAGCTGAAGCCGAGCAAATCAGAACTGCGGGTCCCCTTGATCGAGAAATTGGGTGGATCTCTCGCAGTCGAAGATAAACAAATTACGAATTGAATTCTGAATCTGATAATGAGAAGAAAACAGTTGACAAATTACTAATTGAATTTGCAAGCGAATCACAAATCAAATAGAATAAGAACAGATATTTCAGATATTGAACAAAGATGAACGAAGCAAATTTCAAGGCTTGAAAAACGAGGACTTGCTAAAGAAGTTAGGAATCGAGGTCTGATGATGTGAAATTGATGTGGGAAAGGATGAAGAACAAACCAAAACACTTAATCCTACTCAAATAGACTCTCTCTCTCTCTCTCTCTCTCTCTGAATATTAAAATGACCTGTCAAATAAGCAAATTACCAAGTAACTAAGAATGCTAAAAAACCGACGGACAAAGCGAAACTCGGTTTTCAAAGACTGAAACTAAAATTACTGAAGAGGAACAAAACACAACTAGAATTGTCGAGGAACAAAGCGAAACGACCAAATTATCAAAATACTGAAGATGGAACAAAATAGGAGACAAAATTGCTGAAAATAAAGGAAATTAACAAGTAAAAAAATATTGCAAAGAAGAAACAAAGATTGCAAAGAAGATTGATTAAATCAGATGCTCTGATACCATGTTAGATTTACAAAGATAAATCTCTATTGACTCTAAAGGGTTACATCTTTGTTGATATTCAAGATTACAAAATACAGTTTCATAAATCCATGAGATCGAGTCTCCTTATATAGACCATACAAGATCAAATCTAGGGATAAGAAAACGGGCCGGCCGGACCTGCCGGGTCAAGGATCGGGCCGGGCCAAGCCCGCTCCTGCCCACAAAAGGCAGGCAACCCGGGCCCCATTTGGGGGACTCGGGCGTGCCCGAGTCCCTGACCAGGTTGGCCCGGATAATTTTAAAATTTTTAAAAATATATAATAAGTATAATTTTTTTCATCTTTTTTCAGCCCCCAATTTGGTATTGTGGTTAGTGTGTTGAAGTGGGGGTGTCAGTGGTCTTGGGTTCGAACTTCAGCAAACACATAATTTTTTATAATTAAAAAACAAAAAACAAGCCTAGCCGTTTAGGGGGTTTTGCAAAAAAAATTGCAAAATACCCCCCAAACCAGCTGGGGCGGGTCAGCCCGGCCAGGCCTGGCCTGTCTATGTAAACCTGGGCACGACCCGCAATGGTCTAAAAAGCGGTTTCAGTACATGCGCGGTTCGGGAGCGCATAATGTTTAAACGGTGATTAAACGGATTACATGTTTTATTATTATTTTAATATATAATAATATTATAATACTTAAAACATGCAAATATGAATTTTATAAACTCCAAAAAAACATAAAAGATATAGCAAACATAACTTGAAAAATTGAATTGCTAGTACTAAGAAGAATTTAAAAAGTAATAATGTCATTCAGTTCAAAGTACATCAATGTACCTCCACATCTAACAACTATAATTAAAAAATACTTTTTAAATGAATAAATATGTATTTCTTTCAAAAAGCAACATACTTTTAACAACTTTGATTCACTGCTAGATGCAACTGCAAGTAATGTGCAACTATATCCTTCTCACGCTTAAGGCTCTCCTCAGCCTATTAAAAAAATAAAGACCATTGGTAAGAACCTGAGCAAAATACGTGCATGCGAAGGGGAGAGAGAGCTGATCAGGGGGAGATCGCCGTCGACGCAGGAGGAGGTTGCCGTCGACGCTTTGCTGCTGATCAGAGAGCTGATCGCAGGGGGAGGTCATTGTTGACAAAGAAGGTGGTTACGGTGGGAGGATCAACCACAAGGGGAGATCGCCGTTGAAGGAGAAGTTCGCCATAGGAGGATCAACGCTTTGTGAACTTCTTCGTCGTCAGCTTCGGGAGCCTTAATTCCTTAAGAGGATCGTCGCCGCAATGAACTTCGGGAGATAAAGATAAAATTACGGTTTTGAGAGCTTCATCGTCTCATCGCCGTGAGCATCGAGAGCTTCTGTAATACCCCGTTCCCGGAATGCGTACTTAGTTGCGTATTCAGATTTTCGGTCGTATTTTTTCGATTTGTTTCCGTATTTATTCTGTATTATGAATTCCTTATATGATTATTTTTGTTTTGGATTTGGATTCGTGGACACGGAGTCAGCCCTAGTCTGAACCGAAGGACCCGATCCTAGTATATTACCCGATTTGGCCTTCCCGGTGTTTAGATTTGACCGATTTCAGTTCTAAAGATTATTTTTCAATATTTTAGATTTTATATGATTTTCTGGAATTATCTTGGATTAAAAGGAATTTCTCCAAAACCGGTGTCGGCGAGTACCGCTGACCGATTCCCGGATTTTTATTTTACAAACGGCTTGGAATTTCATGATGGTTCTTTAGACTTTATTTCTTAGAATCATATTTCTTACTTACATTCTTTTTCTGAGGATTTTATGATTTTATGAAAATTCCAACGGAGTCGGTAAATTATTGATTCCAGGATTTTTAGTTTTAAAACTATAAAGTATTTCTTCGAACAGATTTCACTATTGGTCTTTATATATTATTCTTGATTTTTGGTAAAATTTCCAGATCATTCCGAGATACTTGAATTTCGGGCATTTTTCCAATTATCGCATATTCCAATTTCCACCTTGTCATGCCACCTCATTTCCCACTCACCCTCTCACCTAACCCCACTCATTCTCTCTCTCACCCATGGCCGGCCAAGTGGCCACCCTAGGGACACCTCACCCCTCCCCTTTCACACAAAGCCCCCTTGCATTTATCCTATTTCAATCTCCTTTACAAAATCCCCAACCTATATTATCCTTTTCATTTGCAAATCACCCTTTTTCTCTTCCACTTCAACAAGAGAGCTCCTCCAAAATCCCCTCTTCTTCAACCCAAAACCCTAGCTTCAAGGATCCATCTCAAGACTTCAAGAACCCAACTAGGGTTTCATCTTCAACCACCAACACCAAGATCAACTCCTCCACCTCAAGCTTCAACAACAAATCATGGATTGAAGCCACCATCATCTCCATCTTGGATCAAGCTCCAAATCCAACCCATCCATGTGAGTATCTTTACTCACCAAGATATGTTCCATTCCTAGTATACTTGTACCCCCATATCTTGTGCTCACATGTCATAAAAATCACATTTTTATCATCAAGAACAACCCCCAAGTTCTGTTCTGTAAACTGCTCCCCGACCATCATTAGTCGACTTGACCTAGAACCTAGTCGACTAGAACCCTTAGCTGGAACTTAGCTTTTCTGGAAAACACAGTATTAGTCGACTTACCCCATATATTAGTCGACTAAACCCTTCTGGAAACAAACTTCAACTCTCTGGAAACCACTGCTAGTCGACTCCTGAATTACCCTAGTCGACTAATCCTACCTGAACCAGAAACCCTAACTCTCGGCCCTAGTCGACTTGACTATATTATTAGTCGACTATAGACTATTAGTCGACTACCCATTCTTCCCTAGTCGACTAATTTATCCTGAGACAGAAACCCCAACTTTCTATATCACAGACTTAGTCGACTTAAGTATCTGTTAGTCGACTTAAGATCATTATTGGTCGACTACCCCTTCCACCTAGTCGACTAACTATTCCCTGAAACCAAACCCAACTCTCTGGAACCCAGTTCTAGTCGACTAACTCAAACTGTTAGTCGACTAGTGACCACTATTAGTCGACTAACCCTTCCACCTAGTCGACTAACTTTGGCCATCTGTCTTAGTTGATTTCCTTCTTGAATACCAACCATTCCTCTAGGCTTATATCACATCTTAGCATTGTTTGACTTGTATCTTGACAAACATCATCTTCCCTTCTCCCCTTCTCTCTCCTCTTCTCTCTACATATTTATATCAGGTTTTGTGGCGCATCCCGAGCTTCCGTGGATTTCGGATATTTCGGTATATTGGTGACTCAGGCGAGTGTTCTCACTCGCTACCCTCTTACTTCTTATTTCATTGATTATGCGCATGTTCTAGCTTTAGCTTTCATGTATTTTATTTCATGTGATATGTCTTTTATTGCTTATACCATGCGTGGCCGACCCTTCGTGGTCGTTGGACTTTGGATTACTGTTATGTTTACACTTGCCCTACTACTACTTCAGACTTGTTAGTTGCATGTTTCCTTTTAACACATGTATATCACCTGACATCTAGAGTGTTATCACCTGACCACCTGACATACTACTATTTGGCTAGACCCTCTTGGTATGACCTGACTTACCCAGACTATTATCAATCTCTTGACATAACTTACCACCTGATTGTTATCAATCTCTTATATGTTTGGTTGCTTATTCATTATCACCATCCTATCATGCTATCACCTTACACCCAGCATGATATACTTGACTTGTGATTATCATCTTTACGGGAACTTGACTTATTATCCTGTATCATGATCAGTGACCTGTATATTGTATTCCTGCTTTACATGCAGTGACCTGACTATATAGTACTTATGTACTCCTAATTTCCTGATCATGCCTAATTCCTGATTATTCCCGTAAAGTGATAATTAAACTATTGAATCTTAAAATGGACCAACTTGTATTGGGTCGGGGGAAATATGCGGATATCGATATGTGTTCGTGTTTACAGTGGCATTAGGTTGTGCACTATATATCCGGTCTTACCTGTGGTACTCCAGGGGACCGAGGGGAGTGCTTTCTCCCTTTCCTGTTTACTGTCATGACAAGGGCATACATAAGTCCCTCCTGTTTAGCCTTGCGGCAGGTTCCGTCTTCAAGCAACGGAACAATCCTGGGCCGTGGTCCCGGGTATGCACGGGACCCACTGTAAACATAGTTCGTTGATACAACCGCTGTTTCCAATAACAACCTCGACTTGCTTATATATGGATGTATGTGAGTTGGCCGTACACCGAGACACATACCGAGATATATGGGTTAGACGAGTATAATAAAGTGTCATAATAACCGGCTCTTTAAGTTGTAAGTAGAGGTATGTGGAATGGGACGCATACCAAAGCCTACATCTTAAATAGCTATGAATTTGTGCTGTGCCTTACCGTATTTGCTTTTCCCGGACTTTATATCGGATTTCGTGTTTTATGAGTATTATGGTAGTTCGGATTGGTTTTATTCGGATTCCCTGTTTTATGATTATCATGCCATATCTATTCTTACCTGCTCTATCCTATCTGCCTACTGAGTATTCCCACTTGATATATGCATTATTGTGCTCACCCTGCTTCACCACTTGGTTTTTGCTTCACCACTCGCCTGGGGAGTATCATTTGACTCCCCTGGATTCTCACGTCCAGGTCATGGAGCTAGGAGCGTGTGATCGGGGTAGCGCAGTGGTAGCGTGGATCCCCAGCAGGCCTTTCAGAGTTTCATCCTTCCAGACCCCCTCTGTGCCTCTCGAGTTTTTCCCTAGCAAACTCGTGAGTGCCCTTTTTCTATTTATGCTTGTACTTTCCTTGTATACGTGTATGTGAGCTTCCTTTTATACTGTTCATATATATTGTATATCTCTTGTATTCCCGCATTTGCGCATCAGTGATATAATATTATTGTAATATTGTAATCACATCTGGTGATAATTCTGTAATTGGATATATGTGTTGGAATGTATAATGCACCATTTGCTTCCGTACTCTGATTCTTGTCTGTACTGATGCTTAGCGTATATACGGGAAGGTAATTCGGACTTACGTATATACGTTGCAGTGACGTCCCCGTATCGCCGGGATCGGGGCGTTACAGCTTCTTTGTGAGATTCGGGAGTTTTGTCGTCGCCACAGGAGGATCGGGGATGAAGATAAATTTAAGGCTCGCGAGCCTTAATCTTCAACACGTGAAAACTTACATCCTCAATTATTGGATCGGGTTTGAATTCAGTTAACTTAATGGGTTAGAAGTTCGAATCCATTTAGAAAACGATTGAATAACATTCCGACCGCTTTCTTCAAGTTTTGTTCGGTTTCAGGCCGAAAACATTTAAGCGGACGATTAATCGATCGCTTAAACCTTTGGGTTTGGGAGTGAGCCCGGGTTTGGAGGCGTGTCGGGCCCGGGCCGGGCCCGTGCAGGTAGGCGGGCCGGCCCGAGCCCATTCGCACCCCTAATCAAATCCTATTCTAACTATGACTCCAAATACTATTAGAACTCAAGTACTCCAAATATATTTCTATAATACAATAAACCTATTATAAACTATCACCAGGTTTATGTCAGAGATTAGAACATCAAATGCCACAGAAGAATTCACAATGTGTTGGTCCCACATTGTTGGTTGTAGGTGACTTGTGTTAGGATATGTAAAATATGATTTGTTAGAGATTTTTATGAAAACCCCCAAATTATAATTTATCCTTTATATTTTTATTTAAGTCAACATATCAATTCATCAAGTGTTGTCTTGTATCTGCATGTTGATTGGATGGCAAGCTTCCAGGGCTTCTGTGTGTAGCTTAAAAAGGATATTTTTATTGAGAAAAACATTGGAAACTATTTCCTGATTAAAATATGGGTGGTGTTAGTTTGGATATTGATACTGAGTAGTTGGGTTATTGGGCTTGGGCCCATTAACCATACCAACTTCGTATTCTTTATATATGGAGGTTCTCTGTAATGAATTAATCATCAAGTTAGGGTTATTTGTTAACATGGTATCAGAGCGTAGTTAATAAACCCTAACCTAGACCTGGACGTTGTCCTCTCTTTTTCTTCCACTTTGCCCTTCATTACGACCTCACAAAAACTCGATGACTCCCTGTCTCAGTCTCTTCTCGCTTCACCACCGTCACCAACACACCCACCACCATCACCGCCAACTTCAACCGACGCCACCTCCATCGTTGTCCCCGGCATCGATCACTCTCAACCGCCACAGCGGAAGCCTGGTGAGGCCGACGCCTTCTCGTCGGAGCCACACAACCCTCGCCAGAGCCTCCTGATCCTTACCAGAGCCCCGCGAGGCTTTGCCGCCCTCCCTTGTGCCCTGCTGCTGCTCCCCAAAAAGTCGCTGGAGGTCTCTGAGGACTCATATGAGTTCGCCGCCCTCCCCTGTGCCTTGCTGCTGCTCCCTGAGGCATTTGCAACCTCCAACGAAGTCACTGGAGGTCTCTGAGGGCTCGCCTGCCTCTATTGACATTTCCTGAACCCTCTACGTGGACCCCCGATGCCTCCTAAGCCCTCACTGAACTCTGCCAAAGCTATCATGGCCTTCTGATGGATTGCCTGTCTTGTTGCTGATGTGTGAAGCTTCTCTTGCTCCTGCTAAAGCATTCTGACAACTGTGCTGACCTCTTAAAGACTGGTAATCTTTTCCAGATTGATCCTTAGTCAGATCTGATCCGATCTATTACACTTCTGATTTAGACGTTCGTGGCATTTGATTTGATCTTAACTGGCTGTTTATGCCTATTAATGGTAACTAAATCAGTTATACTTTAATTTATTGTTGTTTTCTAACTACTGCTGACTATTTCTAGTCTTTATCTTTGACTGGCTGCAATGTCGGATGCAACGAGCTCCTACTCTGCTCTGATCTCTTCGCCTGCTGCTGGCAATGTTGGGTCTCAAGATTATTTTGGGGACGACTGTAAAGCTGAATCGGTCTAACTATTTGTTATGGGCACAAGCCTTTCGCATTTTTATCGGTGCTCAGAACAAATTGGGCCATCTCCTTGCACTTCCACATGCTATTACTGATACTACATACCAGACCTGGCTTTCTGGTTACTATTGTGTGATGACTTGACTCCTCAACAGCCTGGAGGGGAATGACAGTGTCATGTTCTTATCCACCGCGAAGGAGATGTGAGATACCTTAAAGATGATGTATGAGAATGAGAAGAAGCTTTTGAGGGTGTTTAAGATTTATAAGCCCTGTTTGAGCTCAAGAGGGAGATAGATTTGTGCCTGTGTTCTATGGAGAACTCAAGAGTGATAGATGAGTTAGAAATGCATTAGGCTGCTATAACTGATACGGTGACACTGAGGGGATATCGTCAGGATCTTGCAGTGTTGAAGTTTCGTCTGGTTTAGTCCCTCATTACGATCCCAAGTGCAGGGCAGATACTGGGAGGAGATAATATTTTCACTTTGACTGTCATTTTCTCAAGAGTTATGTGCGTATTTACTGAAGCTGATGTGTCCTGTGCACCATCTATTGAGCAGTCTGCTATGGTCTCTGGATATGGCATAGGTCGTGGCCGTGGTCGTTGCCGTGATTTTAGAAAAGGACATGGCTTATTTCGAGGAGGTCGTGGTTCCTATGGTGGTAGAGAGACTGTTAGTGGCCCATGCAATGTAAGTATTGCGGGAGGAATAACCACAACTCTGAGAAGTTGTGGGAGAAGTTTGGTCGCCTAGAATGGGCACAACTGACTGATGCTGATACTCTTGCCGCTGGTGATATTGCCCATGTTCAAACTCCTTCAGCTCCTCACTCTGGTTCTTCTGGCCTTCCCATTGTTCTATCACAGGAGAAGTATGATAGACTGTGTTAGCTCGAGTTCTCTTAGAACAGTCATTAAGTGACTCATGCATCCTCTTCATGTATGAATACCTATATTGCCTCTTCTTAAAAGCCTTAGATATTAGACTCAGGAGCTTCATCTCACATGATAGGTATTAAGCGAAATTTGCTTTGTTAAATCTTTCTAATAAATTTTCTTCTGTTAATATTGCTGATGATACCCAGCCACCCGTATTAGGTAATGAGCCAGTTCAGGCTATACTCCATCCTTAACTCTTAATGATGCCTATATGTCCAAAATTTTCTGTTAGCCTATTATCTATCAGTCAGTTCACCAAACATAATATCTGCAAAGTAATTTTTTTCCTTCTCACTGTATTTTTCAGGACCTGTCGATTAGGAGAACGATTGGTTCGGGGCCTGAGAGAGGAGGCATGTACTATTTGGATGACCGAGTGACCCCTATTGGCTTAGTTGTATGTTAACCTGACACTGCTTTACTCTGGCACTGGCGTCTGGGTCATCCTTCTGTGCAAAAGTTACAATCTGTAGTTCCTGTTGAATCTTCTGTTTTCACTTTAGGTTGAGTCTTGTGAGTTAGGCAAACATCACCGTGCCACTTATCAGATTAGTGTCAATAATCACAGTAGTTCTGTGTTTGAGTTAGTCTACTCAGATGTTTGGGGTCTAGTCATGTGCGTTCAATTAAGGCTTTAGATACTTTCTTATTTTTGTTGATGACTTCTCTCGCATGACTTGACGGTTTTTACTAAGAGGTATGAAGTTTTTGCTGTTATTAAACTCTTCTTTAATGAAGTAAAAAATCAATTTTCTACTTCTATTCGTGTGCTTCGTACTGATAATGCCTTGGAATATATGAAAATGACGTCTCTTTTCTGTTTTAAAAATGAGATTATTTATCAAACTTCTTGCTCTCATACATCCCAACAGAATGGTGGTATTGAACGCAAACACACACATTCTAGATGTTGCTAGAACCATGATGATGTATATGCATGTTCCAAAATATTAATGGTCTGATGCTGTGTTAAGTTCTTGCCATCTGATTAATAGGATGCCCTCATCTGTTCTTAATTGTTGAGTTTTATTTTTCTTGTCTTTATCCACCAATTTTTTTCCCATAGCTCCATGTGTTTTTGGTTGCACATGTTTTGTTTAGAACTTATCTCTTGGTTTGGATAAATTATCTGCTTGGTTTATCAAGTGTGTCTTTGTTGGGTATTTTCGAACTCAGGGAGGTATCAGTGCTACAGTCCTTACAACAAGTATTTTGTGTTTGCAGATGTCACATATTTTGTGTCCGTTCCATACTTTTCTCCACAGGGTCCACTTACTGCATCAGAGTCTATCCTCTCTTCCATCATATGTTCCGTTGTCTTCACCTACTCTTGTTCCTGATATCTCTTTGCCAATGTCACCGGAAGACACTGTAGAGCCACTTGCACTAAAACTTCACCGAGAAAAAGATTTCAGACATGTCTATACTCATCGGTAAAAAGTTCTTACCTTTGAACTAGTTTCAGCAAACTCGTCTTCAGTGAAAGGTCCATCTCTTCAGGCATCAACACTCCTCTCTGATCTTGATGTTCCTATTGCCTTCTGCTGAAGTAAACGATCTTGCACTGTTTATCCTATTTTTTATTTTGTTTCTTATGATCATGTTAATCCCTCTTTTCGTCAGTTTGTCATGTCCTTGTCTTTTATATCTATACTTAGGTCAAATGATGAGGCTATATTGGTACCTGCCTGAAAGCAGGTAATGAATGAGGAGATGAATGCTTTTGTTTCCCGAGAAGTTTGAGAGTTGGTCTCTGCACCCATAGATGTTGTTGGTTGTCGATTGGTCTACTCCTTAAAGTATCGCCCAGATGGTTCAGTGGATCGGTATAAGGCCAGACTTGTTGCCAAAGGTTATACTCAGACCTATGGCGTTAATTATTTTGAGACTGTTTCTCCAGTTGCTCGATTGAACTCCATCAAGATTCTATTCTCTCCTGCTGTCAATCTGTCGTGGCCCTTGTTCCAGCTAGATGCATTGTGATAATCAATCTGCGATTTATATTGCCCAGAACTCTGTATTTCATGAGAGAACCAAGCACATTGAGTTTGACTATCATTTGGTTAAAGATACTTGAATCAAGAAGGTTGTTTCTCTCCCATTTACACCATCCTTGAAGCAGTTCACAGATCTTCTTACCAAGGCGGCTTCGCCACAAGTTTTTCTAACTTATGTAACAAGCTGGGCATGACACATATCTATACTCCAGCTTGAGGGGGTGTGCTAGTTTGGATATTGATATTGGGTAGTTGGGTTATTGGGCTCGGGCCTATTAACAATACAGACCTTGTACTCTTTATATATGGATGTTCTCTCTAATGAATAATCGTAAGTTAGGGTTATTTGTTAACAAGTGTCATTTCTTAATTATGATTGCCCAGGCTTTAGCCATTAGAACATTTCCTAAAATCACACCATACTTTCAAAATTATAACTAAATTGCCCTGTTCTCTTAATCAAGTGTCACAAGCAGATAGGAGAGGGCATGATTATCATGTAGTTGTGGAATCATTTACCTTATCTAGAAAAAGCCATCCTTAGAGAAGATTTCTATTTATATGCTGTTCAAGTTGTGTCGTCTATTTCTTTTGTGGTTATTTTAGTAGAAATAGCACATATCTTAACGTTTTGATGCATGTGATGGATTTTCGCTCAGAGTTTAGTACCTAAACATATGTGGCGCTTTTCAAAATTGTGTTGTGCTTTTTCCGCTGATTGATCTGATATCTGGTGCCGGAGGGCTACCTTTTCCATATAATTTATTTGCAAATATGAAATCTATTTGTCATATGCTTGTTCATGTTTATCTGAAAAATAAAACCAGGACTGGTTTGATGGATGCAGGCACCATATGTGGATCCGAGGACTAAGCTCCGTTATGCAAATCCAGAAGTTTTTAAGCGCATAAGAATGCTTCCTGATGATTATGTTCAGCGGTATCTGACTTTGAGAAATGCAGCTGTCGTTTTAAGATAGTAGTTGATTTTGGCAAGAAATCTATCATCAAACAAAGATCTGTAGCACATATATATTCAGAGTGCCATTTCAAGCAATCATTGTGGGTGCCACCGGGGGTTCTCATTGTATCCTTGTCAGTGGTAAACATTAAGAAGTTAGTGATACGTAGCCATCGTCTATTCTTATTTTAAAATGTTCTCTTGTTAATATGCTTAGTAAGCTAGTTGTCACTTTTTGTAAGTTGCAAATGCAGCGTCTTTCATAATTATCTCAAATGCATTTGTCTGTGCTATGTTTTCCTTTTGCTGGCTGTTTCTTTTCTCACGCTTGTGCGAGTTTTATTGGGAAGGGCCTTTCTACCGTTATTTGTAAGTTTATAACAGTTTGCACGTGAAAAAAGCAACAGAGTGTGGACTCTGTTAAACACCTGCAACTTAAATTTCTTTCTAAGGGCTTCTTATAGCTGGATATATCATTGCAGATATGCAACTTCTGATGGATGCTTCGAGTGGTGTTACTGCAGCTGCTGCATTATCAGCAACAACGCAAAGCCTTTATCCGAAATTATAGGAGTTGGCCGCGATTCCTTTCTTCTTCCTCTAGCTCTCTTATGAGCCACCTTCACGGGTAAATTAGCAACCGTCTGATCTATTTTAGCTGCCTTTTATTATGCTCATTTGCTTTGTCTTTAATCCCAGCCGCACCTTTGATGTTTTAGCAGGCATTTTGTTCATCCTTTTGCGTTCCCCACTTTTTTTGGTTCTCTTCTTGCATGCGTGCATAGCGTAGTGTTCTCTTTCCACCATCAAAGGCTTCCTCATTGGCTGACTACCCTATGGGTATCTGTGCATTTATGTGGATATCAGTCCGTCACCAAATGGTTCTCCAAATCCTTGGAAAGTTTTCTTGTTACTTGCTTCCATCCTCGGCCCGGGTGACTATCTTCCACACAATGGTGTCTACCAACTAATACATTAAGTATGAGCTGCTGTCCATTGTGTATGATTGTTTTTGCTTCACAAATGTTCAGCTTTAATTCAACTTCAAGTTTCCATTGTCACATAATTTTTGAATTAAATTGCATAAACATTGCAAGAGAGAATTGTGTTTTGGGTTTTTTGGGGTTGGTTTGGGGGGGGGGGGGGGGGTGTGTGGGGGGGGGTTTGTGTGGTTGTGGGTGCTTGGGGATTCCTCTGACGATCTATTTAGTAAGGATATTTTGTGGACAGCGGGGAATGAGACAGAAGAGAAAGTACATTCATATGTGTAAATTTACCCAAGTCGCTCCTTTAACTGCCTTTTGCGGACCAAGCTACTAATCTTACAAGGCTCCAATTGTTCTTGTCTTCGACCAACCAATTAGTCAAACAAAAATGGTTGATGTTGACTATGATTGATCAATTTGTTTTGACATGCCTCTTAGTATTAGTTTGTGCATATCACAAATCGTATGGATCACGGCTGGTACCATAACTCATTGACTGGAGCAAACTTGAGAGCAAACATGAATTTTGGAGGATTTTGTCGACTATTTAACAAATTTGACCGTCTCTTCACAAAATTCTCCACATCAATCAAATAACCTATTGTGTTGGATGTGTGTTTGGTTTTGGAGGGAAAACTTGATTTCTCTCTAGTTGTCTTTGATTTTTAGTCTCACAATGGATAGACAAAGAAAACTTGAGCGGTTTATATACCAACTCTTTCATTGTCTATTGTTATGAGTTATAGGCCATGGGCTACCTCCTTACACGCGCGCACACGCATCGAAACGGGACGGGCCGGGTTCAGGTCTCGGTGGCGCGCGTTCACAACCTGCGAATACGAATGCAGTTTCATTCAAGGGGTTTGTGGACCTGCTACATTTTGAAAATTATTTTTGTCTTTCGGAGTTAAGTTCGAGCTTCAGGGCGAAGTGACCCGAGGACCTGCACTTGGAATGATTCCCGAGCACTTGACCTCGGAATCATCCCCGAGTACTAGGACTCAGAGTGGACCCCGAGCACTTTGACCTCGAAGTTTTTCCTGAGCACTTGGAGACGCGGTGTGTTACCCGAGCACTTGGACTCGGAATATTCTCGAGCTCCATCTCACTCCCCAAAGTACTTCAAGTTTTGATTGGCAACGTTTCTTCACTCGGTAAAAGCGGATCTGCAAACGTGCGGAATTATTGCACATTAATTGCAATCAACTTGAACATGCACTTGATTTGTGCGGGGGCTGTTAATAACAGGTAGAACTCTGTGCCTATAAAAGGAGATTCTCTCTATTCATTCTATGAGATACACAAGAAAATCGAGATATACATCTACATTCTTCTTTCTCCTAATGTTAAATTTCTTCAACTTTTACAATTTTCTTGGCAACAATTCTTTCTCTGAGCAAGAGGCTCTGCCTACTATCCTAAACTGAGTGCTGGTGATTCCGGGAGATTCTTTTACCGCTACTGGATAAAACCTCACCAACGTCTGGGCAAGAAGATGGATTTTTGATCCTTTAGGTTAATAACTACGCGAATGCATTCCTCAAGCCAGATTATTTACATTCTTACTTCTTAATTTTGTTTCACTTTTTGTAGCAGCATGCTAGGAAGTTAATTTAATTTATTTTGTCAAGAAATTAATTTGCATGTTTTAGGAAATAGCACAGTTTTCACCCAACAATCTAAAGGATCAAAATATTATTACAATTGTTATTTTTATCATGCAATAACTGATTAGGATAAGATTAGATTAGTCCCTTGCAAATTACATACCATAATCAGTTTCTATTTTGCATAAAGATAAAATATTTCACTATCTGTATGCTATAAATTATTTTGATACTTGTGTCTTGCATTTTCTAAATTTCTTGTCCGTTCTGATAGTATCTATTCGTGCTAGATTAGTCCAGGAATTAATTTGAAATAAGTGTTTAATTTTTGAAATTGTGATTTTATTGTGTACTGCTCTTTCTAGCTGTAATTTCGTTAGATCATTTATCACATTACCACCCAAGAATTTCTCTTTAAAGCTATCCACCTAATTAGATTCTGACGTCCTCAATAACTTGGAATACAGAGTTCAGACAGCTTCTTCTGTCTCTATGGCCAATCCTGACCACTCTAAGAGTGCTAAATCTGAGAAATTCTCTGGCACATATTTTAAGAGGTGGACAAACCAGATGCAGCACTGATTGACCACTTTAGGACTCATTTTAGTCATTGATGATTCAATTCCTGCACAATCATCACCTGCTGAAACTCCTTCAACTCCTTCCACAGACATCTATTTGAAACCCGAGGAGATTGACTATCATTGTCTCCATAGGATTCTTAGTGCACTTCTGATAATCTATATGACATATATTATGAACATAAAAGTGCTAAAGAACTGTGGACAACACTTGAGAAAGAATATGGCCTCGATGATGCTGGAATTGAAAGATTCACCTACTTCTCATTCAATAAATTCATGATGCCTGACAATAAACGTATCAGTGATCAACTTCATGAATTTCAAGATTTTGTTTGACACCTTCAATGGAAAGGAAACCAATTCTCTGACGATTATAAGGTGTCCTGTCTCATTCATAAACTCCCCTTCTTGGTCAGTCTCTACTGGAGACCTCCATCAGAAGTAATGTGATTTTACCCTTGTTCAAATTCTTAAAGCGATTCGCATAGAAGATCAGCATAGGCAATATTTCAAACCCAAGTCTGAACTGAAAGCCAAAATCAACTTGGTGGAGGCTAAGCCAAAGCACAAATTCATAAATCCCAAGGGCAAGAAATTCAAGAAACCCAATCAACTTTCATTCTTCTCCTCATACCAACTCTTCTTCTTTCAAACCTTTGCAATCTTCCTCCTTCAAACCCAAAACTCTGGCCAGAAGACCGATGGAAGATTCTGCTATCTTTGCGAGAGAACCAATCACTAGTCATCAAAACCAACTTGGCGCCCCAATGTTTCAACCAGAAGACGGGACTGGTCAAAGCTCAACCTAGAGGAAACAGAGGAAATAGTGGGCACAAGGTCAACATGGTGGAACTAAACTCCAACTCTTTTAGGTCAGATTCCTTTCTTCCTATTGTCAATTCTTCACTTTCTTCTCGGACTAGTGGTTAGATTGGGTGGGCCATTATTCATATCTGTACGGATCGCTCCTGGTTTAAATCCTATCAGGAACAAGGTGGAGGAAGCGTGAGCCTGACAGATGATTCCACTAGAGAGATAAAGAAAACTGAACGTATTGATCTCAGAATGACCTTCGAGAAAGTTCTAACTCTTCAAGACGTCCTGCATGTACCTACACTTCGGAGAAATCTGATTAGCGAATCTTTTCTTCTTAGAGCTGGCTATAAGATTATGAAAAAATCTAATAAACTTGTAATCTCCAAATCAAATGTTTTTGGAAAGGGTTTGTTTGTGATGGCCTTTTCTTGCTCAATGTAATCAATCCTTCTGATAATAAAATCTCTACTTATATTGATTTGAATATTGAGCCTTGCAATATCTGGTATAATAGATTGGGACATGTCAACTTCAGTTCCATCTAGAAAATGATTAACTTGACTCTTATTCCTAAATCTTATTTGGCTCATCTTCTAAATTTGAAATATGTGTTCAAGACAAACATTTCCGAACACCTTTTTATTCTACATCAAAGATTTTTGAACCCCTCCTTGAACTGATTCACAGTGATGTGTGTGACTCAAACATAGTTCTAACCCGAGGAGATAGAAGATATTTTGTAACATTCATTGATGACTACTCCAAATTCTGTTACACCTATCTTCTCAAATTTAAGGATGAAGTTTTCGATTGGTTCAAGGTATATAGAGCTGAAACTGAGAATCAACTTGAGAGGAAGATCAAGATCCTAAGATCTGATCGTGGGTGGGAGGGATTATACCTCAAATGATATGACAGGATTCTGTCAAGAGCACCACATTATTCATGAGGTAACTGCTTCCCACACACCTCAATCTAGCGGTGTAGCTGAACGAAAAAAACAGAATACTAATGGACATGGTAAACTACATGTTACTCAGCTCAAGTACACATAAGAACTTTTGGAGAGAAGCTCTCCTTTCATCTTGTTTTATTCTCAATAGGGTTCCTAAAGAGACTCTGACATTATTCCCTATGAATCTTGGAAAGGGAGAACTTCTAACATCCAATTATTCAAAGTCTTAGGTTGCCTGGCTAAGGTTTCAATATCGGAACTAAAGAAATAAAAAATCAGCTTTAAGATTGTTGATGCTATCTTTGTCGAATATGCACTAGATAGAAATGTTAACTGATTCCTAGTGGTTAACTCTAAATCAATGAAATATCCAACAATACCATCATTGAAGTTAGGGATGCTATCTATTTTGAAAACATATTTCCTTTTAAATCAAGAATCCCTAATGATCCTTCTTGTACTTCTTCTGCCTCTGATATTCCTTTCGCTAGTTCTGATTTTACTACTGATTTTGAACCTAGAAGGAGAAAAAGAACTAAAACTCTTACGTCTTTCAGTGAAGACTTCTTTAACTATCTTGTAGAAGGTGATCCTAACTCTTTCAAAGAAGCAATAGACTCTTCTAAATCTCCTTTCTGGAAAGAAGCCATTGACAATGAGATTAAGTCCATAATGGAGAACAACACTTGGATTCTCACCGACCTTCCTCCAAGATGCAAACATGTAGGTTGTAAATGAATCTTTAAGAAGAAACTTCGACCTAATGGCACTATCGACAAATTCAAATCCAGATTAGTTGCCAATGATTTCACCCAACAAAAAAGTGTTGACTTCTTTGACACTTAGTCTCCTGTTGCCAGGATCTCTTCTATCAGAAAAGTCCTTCTTGCACTTGCATCAATTCATAACATGTTCATACATCAAATAGATGTCAAGACTGTTTTTCTGAATGACTATCTCAAAAAAGAGATCTATATGGACTAGCCAGAAGGATTCATTGTTAAGGGACAAGAAAATAAAGTGTACAAACTAGTGAAGTCATTATATGTCTTAAGCAAGCACCTAACAATGGCACCAAAAGTTTAACAAAGTTATTGTACAATTTGAATTCACTGTCCATGAACATGATAAATGCTTTATTCCAAGAACTTTGATAATGGCTATATCATTTTTTGTTTATATGTAGACGATATTCTTATTCTTGAAACTTCTCTTGATGCAATGCAAAGGGTAAATGATTATCTCTCCCCTAAACTTTGACATGAAGGTTCTAGGTCCTTCTCATTGCTCTAGACACTACTTGCTTAGAAGCTGAATGGTTAAAGAATTTTCTGTCTGAATTCTATATCATGCCTAGATCCAATCTTCCAATCTCAGTTTATACTGATTTGAGATCCACCATTGAGATTCTAAAGCAAGAGAATGCTAAAAAGAAGATGAATAGACATATTCAGATCAGACTCAAGTCAACAACGCCTATTGGATAAAATTGTGATTCTAGATTTTGTGAAGTCTGAGAAGAATCTTAGACCCATTGACTAAGGATCTTTCTACGAGTGTGATCTAAGAATCACCGAGAGAGATGGTGTTAAGCTCATAGTAGATTTCACTGACAGCGGCAACCCAACCTACTTGATCGGGAGTTGATTTCGTGAAAGAGGTTCAATGTGGTAGTAACGAGCTGAAATGGTGATACTTGTGTGGAGCATCGACCATATATGTTTATATCCTCTATGTAGCACTGTAGCTACTGCCACTTCTTTATGGTGATGCTGCCCTTATAATACAGCTAGGTAAGGCTGAGTTAAACTTTTAATAAGTTCGACACGTGAAGTGTGAAGGGTATAAGGTCCAACTGTAGCACCCTTAGAGGACTTCCCTATATGAGAGGAATCGTGATGGCCGCGTTGGGGGGCAGGGCTGGCCCCTTGAAACTTCTCACGAGTCGGTTATTATGAGCATGACCTTTAACGCTCAACCGCTCGCTCAATAGATAAAGACTTACTGTGTGCGTCTTTCATCAATATCTGGTTTTCATCAAAATATGGTTAAAGGTGCCTAATCCAAGGCATAGTCTATTATGTCTCTCAGGTGGCGATGAAATTCACTAAGATTAGATTTAAGGCCGCAAGCTGTTGACCTGGAATTCATAGTATGATATTGCCCAAAATTTTCTCTTGTTTATGATTTATGATTTGTGCATATCATACTGTTTCTTTTGTCTTTCCTGAAACTCAAGTTTTGAGGGGAATTGTTGGATGTGTATTTGTGTCACGCCCCGCTTTTCGAAATACGCTGAAGTGGAGACGCGATGAGAGTCGGCGACGCTTGTACGCAAGAAAACTACCCCACGTATACGCGCTAAACCTTAAGTAACCTGAACGAGTTATACAAAAATTTACTATAGTAAATTACATCACTGCAATGTCACATATAACTGTCCATACATAATAACATATGAATACAGAAATAGAATAAGTATTGAGTCCGATATACAGGAATCAAAGGAAACAACATGAGTAAAAGAGAGGCAAGAGTACCGATAATCAACAGATGAAAACTCCAAGCTCCTCATGATGCATATGATCTCATCGAACACCTGATCATTATAACAAGGCATCCTATATCTGGATGCACAAATTTAGGGGAGTAAGAAAACTCCTAAAGAGTGTGCAAGATAAGAGAAGTGTGCACATGCATAATACGTGTATACACTAATAACATGACGAAAACTGTAGATAAAAAATAACTGAATAACCAATATAAGAACAAATCTGTAAATAAAAGACAACTTATACTACTGTAAAGTAACTACTGATATCAAAGAGATGTGTAACCTAGCATGTGTCTCTAATACGCTATTATTATTAACCTAACTAATGTGGTACTTAGATGCGTCCCATACCACAATCATTTTCCCGCATATCAAACAATATTATCATTGTTGTAATTGTCTGCCAATGTAATGCATATGTTTTGGAAGGTTACCATGCATGTCCACGTCTAACACTCCTCGCGCTAAACCATGACAAGCTGCAAAGCTCTAATAACTGAGACCATAGCCTCACCCAAAAGACAACCAGTGTGACGCCGTAGTCCGAGCATAGCCCTGACAACTGACAATTGAATAACTAGGTAGCCAGTACTACCTTGATTCCCCATGGTAGAACCCACAGTTCGATATACCATCATACGTCCTTTTAAAATACACGACATGCATTATCAGGTAATTACCTATTTTTTTTGGGTTATGCTATTTTTTATTAACAAACAATAATATAATGTAGTTATTAAAATGAAATAGTAACAGAATATCTCCAACAACTGATGATGTCAATAATAGCTGATAATTGAAGAACTAATACTGATAACTGACAATTGACAACCGATAATTGACATCTGTATAGAATATTGGAGATATAACCATTAATAATAATGGTACCACTAACAACTGGTAACTGATAACTGATGATAAATATCTGATGACTGATATAAAACTCTGAAAATATATAATCACTGATATCCATGAGATCACTAACGCAATATCTCTATCTCTATAACTGAGTTAACCAAGAACCAATCATGAAGTAAAGTCTACTAAATATCCTCAAAGTCAAACTAAAACAATGGATACCGAAATCATAAATAAAGAGTAGAATATCCTCGAATAACATGTAATCTAAAATAATCTACATCTTGAAAGCACACCTAGAGGGGGGATGAATAGGTGTAGTGCTAATATAATAACAAATGATGCGGAATTTAAAAACTAATTGCTAACACACAAAATGTAACCAAGAGTGAGTCCGAATTCCTGGTGAAGGGCTCTGGAGCTACTCCTCGAGATTCCTCTAAAGTAAGAGTTAAGGTGCTTCAATAACTCTCTTGTGAACACACGCGTCAGCACACAAATAATATCTAGGATGTATATGAATATGAACAATGTATAGCAATGCAAGATATAAGAGAGATGAGAGTTGAGAGAAAAGATTCAAACATAAACACAAGGATATATTTCGAGGTTCGAGCCACTGCTATATGTCCCCGCCTTGACACAGAAGGATTTTCACTATCCACTATTGGATCTTCCACAAAAGGACCTCCAATGAGGAATTACAACTATACAAACAGGAGTACACAACTCCACTCTCACTCCTCTACAGAAGAGGAAGGCAAAAAGCCTAGCACAAAGCAAAAGAAAGATTACAACTTGGTGATCACAAAAATCACAAACACTCTTGGTGATCTCAAAGGATCATGAACAATTTTTCTCACAAAAACAAAAATCCTAAAGATAGGTTTTGAATTGATAGCTCAAGATTGTGAGAAATCAAAGTGTTTAGAAAAGAAATACAAAGAGAAAACACTTGGGAAGACTCTAGAAAAGATATAAAAATTTAGAGCATAAAACTAGAATCTCAAAACTTGTTTTCTTTTGATTTTCCAAAATTTTGAATAAAAAATAAAGATATAGATTTGAGAGCTCAAAAACTTGTTTTAAAATACTTTAAAAAATGGGCAAGAGAGCACTAGAAAACTGGGTAAAATTCTCTTGAAAAATATTAATGAAAACAGCTCACAAAACCCGTATATATAGGGCTCTGGAAAATATAGCCGTGGGGTCAAAACCTACCAAGAACAGGCTGTCGGTCGACCGCCCGGTCGACCGGCCAACGGTAAAAAATATGACCGTTTGACCCTGTCGGTCGACCGCGCTAAAGGCAAAACAACCTATCAGTCAACTGCTTGGTCGATCGGACCCTACCCGAGAGTTGGGTAGTGCCAGTCGGTTGACCGTACGGTTTATCGGTCCATAGGCATGGGCTATGTGTACGTCCTTGTGCACGTCGGTCGCCCGACCGGTCGACCGAGCCCTGATTCGTTCGACCGGTTGGTGGACCGCCAGTTGCCCAGAATAGGAATTTTAGGGTATGGAATTTAACTTGTTAAATACCTAAAAATTCCAATAAAATCACATAAAATTCACAAAAGTAAGTTCATATAAATATTTAAAGTACAAATATGTGTGATAAAAAATCAACACATATTACAAACTATTTGAACTATTTTTGAGGTATAGAAAATTAGGCTTTAAATAAAAAACGATATTTTCTAAACCTTATATTTTGAAATGAAAATTCGTTTTCTCCCAAAACATGTATAAATACAAAAAACAAGATATAGAAATACATTTGAAGCATAGAGTGTATGGATAGAATCCAATACACATGGTAAATGATATATCTTTGTTTTTGATATTAAATCCAAAATAAGTTTTGATAAAATAAACCTTAAAACCATGAACTAGAATCATAAAAATAAGTTCTAAACAATATGAACCAAACAATGAATATGGATAAAATCCAACATACATATAAACCATGTAAACTTCTCTTGATTCTATCTATTCATGAAAACGAAAGATATATTCTTGAAAATCTAAAACAGTTAAACCGAAACCAAAAACTATTGAACTTGTGTCTGTAGATACTTGAGCATATCAAAACTAAACTATCCTTACACAAGATCTAAACAAAAAAACAAACCTAAACTAAAGTCTTCTTGTCGATCTTCATCTTCAAGATGACTCGATCCAACACGATCTAAAGAGCTTGACTCCTCTCGAGTACTAGATGCTATTTTGACGCGCGAGCTCTTAAATCAACACGTGTTAGCTTCAAAACTTGACTTTGAATTCTTTGTTGAAGCTAAACACCTACTAAGATCTTGATCTATGACTGAAACTTAATAAATACAAGATCATTAGTAACTTAACTTAATAAGTTAGTCATCATCAAAACTAAGGTGAAGGGCCTTTGGGCCAACAATCTCCCTCTTTTTGATGATGACAAAACTTATGAGGTTATATATGCATGGATTAAAGATAATTTTCATAGAAGCTTTCCTTAACTCATGCATAGCAAGTAAACGAGAGATATTTAACTCATGCATAGCAAGTAAACGAGAAGATATTCAATGTAGCTCAAATACCAATAATCAATCATAAAAAATATGCAATAGGAAATTATGAAACACATGTATATATGCATAAATAATTAATAAAATATGCATATATAAACCCAAATCTTTCTCCCCTTTCTGTCACTCATCAACAAAGGGTGAAGAAAAACAAACAATACCAATAAAAACATATTTTAAAATAAAATTTTGATACCAATAAAACTATCAATTAAAAGAAACCAATTGAAAGAGAATTTTTTTTTTACCAATTGATACCAATAGAAAAAAATGATACCAATTGAGAGTAAATTTTAAACCAAAATTTTTTGGTAAACACTAAAATCATTTTGCAATATAGATACCAATTTGATAATAATATCAATTGAAGATTATTGATACCAATATTGAAAATGTTAGCATTTTTTAAAATAAAATAATTTTCTTCATAAAGAGTGAGAGTAAGATACCAATTGAAAATAAATACTAATTGAAAGATAAATCAAGAATTTTTCTCCCCCATTATGAAATACCAATAAAACTAATGCATAAGCTTATAAAGATACCAATTATCATTAAGAACTTGTATCAAACTTGCATGAAATCAATTTGTGCTAAAAATATATGATCATATATGTTTATAGCACAAGAAACATCTATATGTATGTATGATCAGAGCAATATAATATGAATTGAAATATGATACATATATATATATATATATATAGAAAATATGAGTATACAAAAATGTGATATCATTAAAATTATGTATAGCTCATAACATCCACCCTTATCATGCACATGTTTAAAAGATCTTCAATAAGGGTATATAAGACATGGTCGCCCAACCAACCGCCCTTATAGGGTAGAAATTTTCAAATATAATATTTTAAAAATATTTTTAACATGGGTTGAAAACTCTACTAATTGAAGAATACGAAACTAGTTTTATGATAATTTAAAAACTAGTTGAAATTCTTTAAGTAAGGAATAAAATATGTATATATCCATGAAAATATGCTAACTACACAAAAATTTGACACTCAAAGAGCTATGAAGCACAAAGATTCTCATGAATCTAAAATCATGAGTAAACAAGATGTAGAGTGTACGAGAATCATGTAATAAGTATAATCATGGAGTTAGATAATGAAACTCAAATCATTAAAACATATGAAATTACTATTTCATAAACATGAAACCAAAAAAAAAAAAAAAATATTTTCATCAAAAAATAAATAAACTTCAAGGTATATGTATGTATTGTCAAAACTAAAGCATACATATTTATCCAAAAATAAAATGAGTCCATAAAAGTTTATTGCATTAAGGCAAGTGACTCAAGGATAGAGCATGTATATCATATAGTTTAAATAAAATTTACATATACAAGAAGCTAAACAAAAAACATGCACAAAAGAGGGAATACAAGTGTAAATGTAAGAATCATCAAAACTAGATTATACAAATACATGTAATGAATACACAAGAGCAATGAAGCACTCAAATATAATAATCAAGTGTAGCTCACTTATTTATACAAGTATAAACACAAGTTTTAATAAAAATTACATCTAAACATGTAATCAAAATATGATGCACAAAAATATAAACAAATATGATCATTAGGCTAAATGCAAGTGCTTTAGAATTAGGATATACATAATAGCTAAAAAATAATTGAGAACACAAACAAATATGATATATATAAATATGGGTATATCTCAAATACTATCTATGTATATCACAAGTCTGATAAACATTGCATTTAACATAATGTGCATTAAAACATGATATGCTAAAAATCACATTTAACATAATGAGCATTAAAATCATGACATGCTAAAAATCATCAATAAGAAAACATGTAAATAAAAATAAGGAGTTAGAGATAGTTATTAAAACTAATTTAACTAGTCTCTAGGTCTCTAAACCATGATGGTCCTCTCACCAAACTCCCTTAAAAGTGGTGCATTCAAAAATGTGTCCATTTAGCTCGGAAAGCATCCACCATTAAGGCAATAATACTCTTACGTCTTGTGAGAGCCTACACCTACATCAAATAAAATAGGGATGGATTTTGGTACTGAAACTTTCTTGGGTCCATGGGGGTTAGCACCTTTTCTAACTCAAACATTCTTACTTGCAAAATTTAAAGTATTTATTCTATCATAATAAAACTTTGCAAGGTGGCCTTTGCGACTACAATGTGTACAAGTGTACACTCTAGCATACATGAAATCATATATGTGAGCATGTGTATGCCGTGATGGTGTGCATGCAAATGTGGAGCATGTTTCTTGCGAAGCATGGATTCCAATCTCTTGTGATTTATAGCATATTGGCTCAAAGTGGAGCAAAACAATCAACATTTTTCTTCATCATACAAATATCATCATCAATAGAAGAAGATGTGGAGCATACAAAATGTTTAACAATAGAAGATGAAGTAATAGAAACATGACAAACATGAGCATCAAAATCATTTTTCAAAGAAACTTTTTCAATAGAAATGCATTCTAACTTTTTTGAAATCAAAAAAATTTTGTTTTTCAAAGAATCATTCTCTTTTAATACAAAATCAAGTTTTAAAGACAGAATCATTGTTCTTCAAAACAATATCAAAATCATTTTTATTTTTTAAAATTTATTTTCATTTAAAACAATCAAGTTGGGTTTTCAAAGAATCTCTTTCACTTGAAATCTCAACTTTCTTCTTTAAAATAAGATCAAGTTTTGAAAATATATTTTCATATTCTTTCTTTAAATTCAAACTCTTCTTTTTCAAAAGTTTATATTTGGAAAGCAAGTTTTCATAAAACTCGGAAAGCTCTTCATTCAATGCATGTGCATCCATACTATCATGATCATTAGAAGAGGTAGCACAATCATCTAGTTGAGTGTCCAAATTTATGTCTAGGGAGTCATTCCCTTGGACCATATAACACGTTTGCTCGGACTCATCCACACCATTGGTTCTCTCTCCATGTTGTTTGTCATTTGTTGCTCAGGAGAGGTTAATATGTTTCACACTACAAAAGCAGAATCACAATGAGAAACCATAGATAAACGTTCTTTGCTTAGGGTGTGCCTAAGTGCCTCCATGGCTTGTGCATTAGTCCCTAAGCACTTATTATTGCCAACATAAGATTTCTTGGTAGTGGCAAGATAAACATGCAATCCTAGGGATTTTAGGTATGCACTCATCTTAAATTTTCACATGTCAATGTTGAAAACATCATACATGGGAATGAAAAGAAAATTCATGAGTGTAAACTAATATGTGTGCAAAGCAACAAATAGATTAGCAAACGAGGATCTCACTCCTAGGTGGTTAAACTGAATATCAGAAGCATAGGCTCTGATACCAATTGAAAGTACACCTAGATGGGGGTGAATATGTGTAGTACTAATCTAATGACAAATAATGCAAAATTTAAAAATTAATTGCTAACAAACAAAGTGTAATTAAGAGTGAGTCCGAATTTCCTGTAAAGGGCTCTGAAACTACTCCTCGAGATTCCTCTAAACTAAGAGTTGAGGTGCTTCAATAGCTCTCTTGGTTGAACACACGTGTGAGCGCACAAACAATATCTAGCATATATATGAATATGAGCAATGTATAACAATGCAAGATGTAGGAGAGATGAGAGTTGAGAGAAAAGATCCAAACGCAAACACAAGGATATGTTTCAAGGTTCGAGCCACTGCTTTACGTCCCCGCCTTCACACAGAAGGATTTTCACTATCCACTATTGGATCTTCCACAAATGGACCTCCACTTAGAAATTAAAACTATACAAATGAGAGTTCACAACTCCACTCTCATTCTTCTACAGAAGAGGAAGGCACAAAACCTAGCACAAAGCAAAGGAAATATTACAACTTGGTGATCACAAAAATCACAAACACTCTTGGTGATCTCAAAGAATCACAAATAATTTTTCTCACAAAAACAAAGATCCTAAAGATAGGTTTTGAATTGGTAGCTTAAGATTGTGAGAAATAAAGTGTTTGAAAAAGAAATACAAAGAGAAAACACTTGGGAAAACTCTAGAAAAGATATAGAAATTTAGAGCATGAAATTAGAATCCCTAAACTTGTTTTCTTTTGATTTTTCAAAACTTTGAATCAAAAATAAAGATATAGATTTGAAGCTCAAAATTTATTTTAAAACACTTTAAAAAATGAACAAGAGAGCACTAAAAAACTGGTTAAAATTCTCTTAAAAAATCTTAATGAAAACAGCCTCCAAAACCCATATATATAGGGCTTTGAAAAATATAACCGTTGGGGTCAAAACCTGCCCAGAACAGGCTGCCGGTCGACCAAGTCAAAACCTGCCTAGAACAGGCTGCCAGTCGACCACCTGGTCGACCGGCCAACGGTCAAAAATATAACCGTTTGAGCCTGTCGGTCGGCTGCCCAGTCGCTCGCCTCAAAGGCAAAACAACCTATCGGTTGACTGCTCGGTCGACCGGACCTTACCTGAGAGTTGGCTAGTGCCAGTCGGTCGACCGTACGGTCGATCAGCCTATAGGCATGGGCTATGTGCACGTCCTTGTGCACGTCAGTCGACTGGTCGGTCGACTGCCAGTTGCCCAGAACAGGAATTTTAGGGTATGGAATTTAACTTGTTAAAAACCTAAAAATTTCAATAAATTCACAAATAAATTCAAAAAAATAAGTTCATGTAAATATTTGAAGTACAAATATGTGTGATAAAAAATCAACACATATTACAAACTATCTGAACTATTTTTGAGGTATAGAAAATTAGGCTTTAAATAAAAATGGTATTTTCCAAAACTTAGATTTTGAAATGAAAATTCGTTTTCTCCAAAACATGTATAAATACAAAAACAAGATATAGAAACACATTTGAAGTATAGAGTGTATGGATAGAATCTAATACGCATTGTAAATGATATATCTTTATTTTTGACATTAAATCCAAAATAAGTTTTGATAAAAACAAACCTTAAAACCATGAACTAAATCATCAAAATAAGTTTTTAAACATTATGACCCAAACAATGTATATGGATGAAATCCAACATACATATAAAGCATATAAACTTCTTTTGATTCTATCTATTCATGAAAACGAAAGATATATTCTTGAAAAATTTAAAACGATTAAACCGAAAGAAAAAACTATTGAACTTATGTGTGTGTATATACTCGAGCATATACACAAGATCAAAACGAAAAAATAAACTTAGACCAAAGTCTTTTTGTCGATCTTCATCTTCAAGACGACTCGATCTAAAGAGCTTAAGTCCTCTTGAGTACTAGATGCGATCTTGATGCGTGAGCTCTTGAATCAACCCGTGTTAGCTTCAAAATTTGACTTTGAATTTTTTGTTGAAGCTAAACACCTACTAAGATCTTGATCAATAACTGAAACTTAATAAATACATAATCATTAGTAACTTAACTTCATAAGTTAGTCATCATCAAAACTAAGGTGAAGGGCCTTTGGGCCAACACATATGATATTCAACACTAATAGGATATCAATACTCAGGCAAACTAATCAGTGAATAGATCCCGAAATACTCACAACTCATAATCTAACAATTATCATTCCCATCTAAATACTACTCAATATCTTCTGTAAAGAATATAAAATACAAGTCAACTCAAAACTCTAATCAAGTTATTATACAAATTCAAGTACCAAGAAAATCAGTTTACTAATAAGGCAACGTCCTATTTATTCCTTCGTCAAATCTAAATGAATCTTATCTGATTCATCACCAAATAAAAGAATATCAAGTCTAATAAGTAGTTCTCATAAAATATGAATCTTAAACCCAATCATGAACTAATCAACCTCAAGATCAATCGAATTATATTTTAGGATTTATTATAACTAGGTCTGAATCTAAAATGGCAAACAACTACACATGAAATGACGCAAATAAACACTCAAATAAACTATATAAATAAAGTGAATACTCACCGATATCACATGAAATGATATGTATAATCAGACTAGTGAAATAAAATAAAAGCTCAAATGAAATAATACTAGAAAACACACAAACACCCACTGACAATGGTAAATAAGTAATAACACAAAAACAAACACACAAACAATAATAAATCTGTAATAACACAAAGTAAACACTCACATGAAATGACGCAGTTCCAGGCCCGAATCTCTATTAGGTCTGCACTACACAAATTGGTTCGGATCTCCGAATCGACTCGTTTGTCTGTCTTCGAATCATCTAGCGTATTGGCACTCTGAGCACGAATCTGGGTCTCCGTTATCAGGTTTGGATCGTTCAAACAGATCCGATCTACACATTTGCAACACACAACATACATACACATATACTCATATGAATATATAAACACACACACACACACACACACACACACACACTGATATACACACCCGTACACACATACACACGTGCACACAAATATACAACACACACCTACACATAAACACACAAACGTCTAGCACACACTCGTGCACACAAACACACACACACGCACACACACACGCACACACTCACACACACACACACACACACACACACACACACATATATATATATAGAGAGAGAGAGAGAGAAAACAAACCTAAGAGAGATGGAAGAGGAGCAGCCGGGGGGGTTCACAGCGGAGGAGATGCGGCTTCGGCGGAGATTGGTCAGCCCGCCGGGGAGGCTCGGCAGATGGAGGGGGAACTCGAGCTGCGGAGAGGGGGCACGGGCGTTGCTCTTCCATGGGGAAGAACTCGGAGAACGGGGTCTCTTGTCTTGGAGTGGACTTGGGGTTGGGATATCGGTTTAGCTAATGATTTGGGTTGAGGGTTATTGGGTTTCAGGTTAGGAAAGAATAAAGATGATGATGATGATGATGATGATAATAATTACAATAATAATAATAACAAAAATATTAATAACATGATTAACACGAATAATAATAATAACAATAACAATAACAACAACAATAACAACATTAATATTAATCATAATCATAATGAAATAATATTAGCAACAAAACTGCAACTAATAATAACCATTAATAATAATTGTAGTAATTAACCATACAATAATAATAATAATAAACAATAATAATAATGATTTACAATAACAGCAATAATAACAAAAATAATATTAATAATAACAATAACACTAATAATAATGATAAATAATAACCATAATGAATGATAATATTAACAATTAAATAACAATTAATAATAATAATGATAAAAATAAAAATAATAGTAATTAGTAATTAAAAAATTAATAAATGATAATAGTAATAATATATAGCCAAATTAATATTTATATCTCAAAATAATTTGTACAATAATAATAATAGGTCATGAATTAAGTTTAATAATAATAATAAAATAATAATTAAAGAAAAATAATATCTTAGAAAAATAAAATACAATATTATAAAATAGAGATATTATATTCTACCACCTTATAAAAATTTCGTCCTCGAAATTTAAATAAGATAAGGAATGACAAAAAGAATAAAGGTCAAGGGAGAAGATATCAAGCTTCTATGTCGCTTCTCAGTGACACCACGATTTTGTAGCGCTACTCTGACTTCTGCTACCAGCTTCAAAATGGAGTAACCAATTCCAAGAGACAAAATCAGAAAAAAAGAATAGAGATGAAATTGGAATCAAGAAGAAGATTGAAATTACTCTGGAAGGAGAGTTGAAATCAGGAATATAGAAAGATCAAAGATATGAATTTGCAAAGAGAAGACGATCAATTTTCTAGTGGACTCGATATCATAATGTGAATATTATATGCATTATAGTGTAAATATAACTTGTTTCAAGTTACAGGTTAGAACTAGATCCTTCTTGCGAAAAGCGAAAGTCTAAAGTAGCAAATCACAAATCGAAAATCTAGGCTCTGACACCAAAGAAATTCTGTCACGCCCCACTTCCCTAAATACACAGGAGAAGAGATGCGATGAGAGTCAACAATGCTTATATGAAAGAAAAATACTCCACGTAAACACGCTAAGCCTTAAATAATTTGAACGAGTTATACAAAAATCCACTATAATAAATTACATCACTGCAATATCACATATAACTGTCTACTCATGATAACATATGAATACAAAAATGGAATAAGTACTGAGTCTGATATACAAGAATCAAAGGAAACAACAGGAGTAAAAGAGAGCAGGAGTATCGATAATCAACATATGAAAACTCTAAGCTCCTTATGATGTATACGATCTCATCAAACACCTAATCAATATAATAAACTATCCTATATCTAGATGCGCAAATTCAGGGAAGTCAGAAAACTCCCAATGACTATAAGATGAGAAAAGTGTGCACGTGCATAATACGTGTATAAAATAATAACATGACTAAAACTGTAAATAGAAAATGATTGAATAACTAATATCATGAATAAATCTGTAAATAAAAGATAACTTATACCACTGTAAAATAACTACTGATATCAAAGAGATGTGTAACCTAGCATGTGTCTCTAATCTGTTATTATTATTAACCTAACTAATGTGGTACTTAGCTGCGTTCCATACCACAATCGTTTTCTCAAATATCAAACAATATTATCGTTATTGTAATTGCCTACCTATGTAGTGCATGTATTTGGAAGGGTACCGTGCATGCCTGGTACCATGGTCTAACACCTCTCGCGCTGAATCAGGACAGGGTAAGGCTCTAATAATCAAGACCACAGCCCCACCCAAAAGACAACTGGTGTGGTGCCATAGTCCGGGTATGGTCCTGACAACTGATAACTAAATAACTAGCTAGCCAGTACTATCTTGGTTCCCCATAGTGCAACCCACAGTTCGATATACCATCATAAGTCCTTCCAAAATACACGATATGCATCATCAGGCAATTACCCATTTCCTCGGGTTATGGTATATTTTATTAACAAGCAATAATATAATGTAAGTTGTTATTAAAATGAAATAGTGACAGAATATCTCCAACAACTGATGATATTATAAATAGCTGATAACTGAATAACTAATATCTGACAATTGACAACTGATAACTGATAATTGACATCTGTCTAGATACTACAAATATATCCACTAATAACAATGGTACCACTAACAACTGGTAACTGATATAAAACTCTAAAAATATATAATGACTGATATCCATGAGATCATTAACACAATATCTCTATCCTATAACTGAATTAACCAATAATCAATCATGCAATAAAGTCTACTAAATATCCTCAAAATCAAACTAATACAATGGATACTGAAATCATAAATAAAGAGTAGAACATTCTCGAATAACATGTAATTTAAAATAGTCTACATCTGATATTCAATACTAATAGAAGATCAATACTCAGGCGAACTAATCAGTGAATAGGTCCCGAAATACTCACAACTCATAATCTAACAATTTTCAATACCATCTAAATACTACTCAATATCTTCTGTAAAGAATATAAAACACAGGTCAACTCAAACTCTAATCAAGTTATTATACAAATTCAAGTATCAAGAAAATCAGTTTACTAATAAGGCAACGTCCTATTTATTCCATTTTCAATATCCAAATGAATCTTATTTGATTCATCACCAAATAAAAGAATATCAAGTCTAATAAGTAATTTTCATAAAATATGAATCTTTAACCTCAACTATGAATCAATCAACCTCAAAATCAATAGAATTAGATTTTAGTATTTATCACAACTAAGTCTAAATCTAAAGTGGGAAACAACTACACATGAAATGACGCAGATAAATGCTCAAATATAGGCCTGTCAATGGGTCGGGTTCGGGGCGGTACAGATGATATCAGACCCGGACCCGTTTACCCAAGAGGGTACCATACACGTCCCGTTTACCCGCGGGTCCAGAAGGTGGGTTTCCATACCCGGACCCGCTGTACCTGCGGGTCCAGACCCGTTTACCCGGACCCATAACAAAAAAAAGATACATAAACAAATACGGTAATAAAAACACATGAAGAGAAGGAAAAAATTTTGTAAAGAGAAAGAAAGCATGTTTTAATATCAATAAAGAATAAAATGCAACCAGGTGCAAGAGGTGGAGGGAAAATTTTCGATGAAAGACTCCAATAAAGAAAAAAATTTAAAGTAAGGCCCCCAAATTTATTTAGGAAAACACAACAATAGGATCACCCACTAAGCACATAGGGATCATTTACTGATAGTGTCTTGAGAGGGTTTTAATTCTATTAGTATTATTTATATTTATGTTTGAAATGGGTAAATGGGTAATCGGGTCTGGCTCAAGTAAAATCAGACCCATCCCATTTAATAATCAGGTATACGGGTATATGGGTAAATGGGTATGGGTCCAGAGCAGCCCTTTTCATACCCGCTTAATCGGGTCGGGTCCTGGTCGGGTCCGGGTCTGGACCCGACCCATTGACAAGCCTACTCAAATAAACTGTACAAATACAGTGAATACTCACCGATATCACATGAAATGATACGTATAATCATGCTAGTGAAATAAACCAAAAGCTCAAGTGAAATGATACATGTAAACACACAAACATCCATTGACAACAGTAAATAAGTAATAACACAAAAGCAAATACTCACAAACATTAATAAATCCGTAATAATACAAAGTAAACGTTCACATGAAATGACACATTTCGGGCCTGAATCGCCTTCAGGTCTGTACTGCACGAACCAGTCCGAATCTCCGAATCGACACGTGTGTCCGTCTTCAAATCGTCTGGCATATTGGCACTCTGCGAACACAAATTCAGATCTCTATTATCGGGTTTGAATCGTACAAACAGATCCGATCGATACATTTGCAACACAACATACATACACATGTATTTACACGAATACACAAATATACACAGCACTGAAACACACACTTGTACACACATACACACGTGGACACAAATATACAATACATACACCTATATATAAACACACGCACACACATAGCACACACCCGTGCACACAAATACACACACACAAACACTCATGCACACACACACACACCCACCCCAAAACACACATAAACTCATGCGCGCGCACACGCACACATACACTCATATATTACGGAAACACACAGAGAGAGAGAGAGAGAGAGAGAGAGAGAGAGAGAGAGAGAGAGAGAGAGAACAAAACCTTAGAGAGATGAAGAGGAGCAGCCATGGGGTCCACGGCGGAGGAGATGCGGCTCCGGCAGAGGTTGGTTGGCCTGCCGGGGAGGCTTCGGCGGATGGAGGGGGAACTCGGGCTGCGGAGGAGGGGGAACGGGCGTTGCTTGGCCATGGGAAGAGCTCAGACAACGAGATGTTGGCTTGGAGTGGAGTTGGGGTTAGGATATGGGTTAAGCTAATGAGTTGGGTTGTGGGTTATTGGGTTTCGGGTTAGGAAAGAATAAAGATAACAATAATAATAATTACAATAATAATAACAATAATATTAATAATATGAGTAGCATGAATAATAATAACAATAATAACAACATTAATATTAATCATAATCATAATGAAATAATATTAGTAACAAAACTACTACTAATAATAACCATTAATAATAGTAATAGTAATTAACTATACAATATTAATAATAAACAACAACAATAATAATAATGATTTACAGTAACAATAATAATAACAAAAACAATATTAATAATAACAATAACACTATTAATAATGATAAATAATAACCATAATGAAATGATAATAGTAAAAATTAAATAACAGTTAATAATAATAATGCTAAAAATAGAAATAATAGTAATTAAAAATGTTAATAAATGATAATAGTAATAATATATAACCATATTAATATTTATATCTCAAAATAATTTGTATCTATAATAATAATAGATCATGAATCAAGTTTAATAATAATAAAAAAATAATAAATAAAGCAAAATAAATACATAGAAAAATAAAAATACAGTATTATAAACTACGAATATTACAATTTGGTTTTGGAGGGAAAACTTGAGTTTTCCTCTATTTGCTTTTAGTTTTAAGTCCCACATTGGATAGACAAAGAAAAGTTGAGTGGTTTATATACCAACTATTTCATTGTCTATTGTTATGAGTGTTAGGCCATGAGCCACCTCCCTACATGTGCGCACACGCACCAAACGGAACCGGGCGAGGCCGGGTTCGGGTCCATGACATGCGAACACGAATACAGCTTCGTTCAAGAGGTTTGTGGACTTGCTATATTTTGAAAATTATTTTTGTCTTTCGGAACTAACTCCGAACTTCAGGGCAAAGTAACTCGAGGACCTGCACTCGGAATGATTTCTGAGCACTTGACATCAGAATCATACCCAAATACTTGGACTCGGGGTGATCTCAGAGTGGACCCCGAGCATTTGTACCTCAGTGTTTTTCTCGAGTACCTAGAGACGCAGTGTGTTACCCGAGCACTTGGACTTGGAATATTCCCGAGCTCCATCTCACTCTCTCGAAGTACTTCAAGTTTTGATTTGTAATGTTTCTTGACCCAGTAAAAGCAGATCTGCGAATGTGCGGAGTTATTGTACATTAATTGTAACCAACTTGAACATGCACTTGATTTGTGCAGGGGCTGTTAGTAACGGGTAGAGCTCTATGCCTGTAAAAGAAGCTTCTCTCTGTTTATTCTCTGTGATACACAAGAAAACTGAGATATACAACTATATTCTTCTTTCTCCCACTGTTAAATTCTTTAACTTTTACAATCTTCTAGGCAACAATTCTCTGTTTGAGTAAGAGACTTTGTCTATTGTCCTAAGCCGAGTGCTAGTAAATCCGGGTGATTCTTTTACCGCTACTTGACAAAGCCGAACCAACGTCTGGGCAAGGAGACGAGCTTTTGATCTTTTAGGGCAGCGACTACGCGACTGCATTCTCTAGGCCAGATTATTTACATTCTTGCTTCTTAACTCTGTTTTAATTTTTGCAGTAGCATGCTAGGAAGTTAACATAATTTATTTTGTCAAGAAATTAATTTGCATGTTTTAGGAAATAGCACAGTTTTCACCCAACAATCTAAAGGATCAAAATATAATTATAATTGTTATTTTTTATCATGCAATAACTGATTAGGATAAGATTAGATTAGTCTCTGGCAAATTACATACCATAATTAGTTTCTATTTTGCATAAAGATAAAATACTTCACTATTTGTATGCTATAAATTATTTTGATACTTGTCTCGCATTGCCTAAATTTTTTGTCAGTTCTGATAGTATCTATTCATGCTAGATTAGTCAAAAATTAACTTGAAATAAGTATTTAATTTCTGAAATTGTGATTTTATTATTTACTGCTCTTTCTAGCTGTAATTTTGTTAGATCATTTAACAGATTACCACACAAGAACTTTCTCTTTAAAGCTATCGACCTAATTGAATTCTGACATCCTCAATAACTTGGAACACAGAATTCATGCAACTTCTTTTTGTCTCTATGGTCAACCCTGACCACTCTAAGAGTGCTAAATCTGAGAAATTATCTGGCACATATTTTATGAGGTGGGCAAACCAGATGAAGTGCTGTTTGACCACTTTTGGACTCATTTCAGCAATTGATGATTCAATTCCTGCATAATCATCACCTTCTAAAACTCTTCCTTCAACTCCTTCCTCATACATCTATTTGAAACCCGAGGATAGAAGATTGACTATTATTGTCTCTATTGGATTCTTAATGCACTCTCTGATAGTCTATATGATAAATGTTATGAATATGAGAGTACCAAAGAACTGTGGACAACACTGGAGGAAGAACATGACCTCAATGATGCTGGAATTAAAAGATTCACCTCCTCCTTTCATAAATTTATGATGTCTAATAATAAATCTATCAATGATCAACTTCATGAATTTTAAGATTTTATTCGACACCTTCAATCGAAAGGAAACCAATTATCCGACGATTATAAGGTGTCATGTCTCATTGATAAACTTCCTCCTTCCTGGTCAGCCTTTGCTGGTGACTCTGTCATAAGCAAGGTGACTTTACCCTTATTCAAGCCCTTAAAGCGATTCGC
Organism: Agave tequilana; assembly: GCA_038442645.1. NCBI lineage: Eukaryota > Viridiplantae > Streptophyta > Magnoliopsida > Asparagales > Asparagaceae > Agave > Agave tequilana. The sequence goes on along the minus strand of JAVJIF010011508.1, from coordinate 45,336 downwards.
ATAGAAGACCGACCAGTATAGGTAAAATTTCAAACTCAAGTCAACTTGGTGGAGGATAAGTCTAAGCACAAATTCATGAATACCAAGGACAAGAAATTCAAGAAACCCAATCACTTTCATTTTTCTCCTCATGTTATCTCTTCTTCTTTCAAATCTTTGCAATCTTCCTCCTTCAGACCCAAAATCTCTGGCCAGAAGATCGATGGAAGATTCTGCTACGTTTGCGGGAGAACCAATCAATAGTCATCAAAGTCAACTTGGCACCCCAATGTTTCAACTGGAAGATGAAACCAGTCAAAGCTCAATCTAGAGGAAACAGAGAAAATGGCGGGCACAAGATCGATATGGTGGAGCTAAACTCCAACTCTTTTATGTTAGATTCCTCTTTTCCTATTATCAACTCTATCACTTTCTCCTTGGACTGGTAGTTAGACTCTGGAGACAACATTCATATCCGCACTAATCGCTCTTAGTTTAAATCCTATCAGGAATAATGTGGAGCAAATGTGAGCCTGGCAGATGATTCCATAAGAGAGATAAAGGAAACTGGATGCATTGATCTCAGAATGACCTTCGGAAATATTTTGACTCGACGTCCTATATGTACCCACACTTTGGAGAAATCTGATCAGCAAATCTTCTCTTCTTAGAGTTTGCTATAGGATTGTGAAAGAATCTAATAAGTTTGAAATCTCCAAATTAAATGTTTTCTTTAAAAGGGTTTTGTTGGTGATGGCTTTTTCTAGCTCATTGTAATCAAACCTTCTGATAATAAAAATCTCTATTCTTGTTGCTTTGAACATTGAATCTTGTGATATCTGGCATTATAGAATAGGACTTGTCAACTTTAGTTCCATCAAGAAAATGATTAACTTGAATCTCATTCCTAAATTTTCTTTTGACTCATCTTCTAGATATGAAATATGTATTCAAGGCAAACATGTCCGAACACTTTTTCATTCTATCATAAGGAATTCTGAACCCCCTAACCGATTCACATTGATGTGTGTGACTCAGTTCTCACCTGAGGCGGTAAAAGATATTTTGTGATATTCATTTATGACTACTCCAAATCTGTTACACCTATCTTCTCAATTCCAAAGATGAAGTTCTCAATTGGTTCAAGGTGTATAAAGCTGAAGCTGAGAATCAACTTCAAAGATAGATCAAGATCCTAAGATCTGATTGGGGGGGAGTATACCTCAAATGATATGATAGGATTCTGCCAAGCGTACAATATTATTCATGAGGTAACTGCTCCCTACACACCTCAGTCCAACCATGTAGCTGAACGAAAGAACAGAACACTAATGGACATGGTAAACTGCATGTTATTCAGCTCAAGTGCACCCGAGAACCTTTGAGGAGAAGCTCTCCTTTCAGCTCGTTATATTCTCAATAGAGTTTCCCAAAAAGACTCCAATATTACTCCCTAAGAATGATTGAAAGGGAGAACTCCTAACAACCAATTCTTTAAAGTCTAGGGTTGCCTGACTAAGGTTTCAATATTGGAACCAAAGAACAGAAAAATCGGCCCTATGACTGTTGATGCTATCTTTATCGGATATGTACTATATAGCAATGCTAATCGATTCCTAGTGGTTAACTCTGAGATCAGTGAGTTATCCAACAACACCATTATTGAAGTTAGGGATGCTGTCTATCTTGAAAACATTTTTTCTTTCAAATCAAGAATCGCTAATGATCCTTCTTGTACTCCTTCTACCTCTGATATTCCTTCCTCTAGTTTTGCTCCTATAACTGATTTTGAACCTAGAAGGAGCAAAAGAGTTAGAACCCTTACATCTTCCGATGAAGACTTCTTTACCTATCTTGCAGAAGGTGATCCTAACTCCTTCAATGAAGCAATTGACTCTTCTGAATCTCCTTTCTGGAAAGAAGCCATTGACATTGAGATCAAGTTCATAATGGAGAACAACACTTGGATTCTCATTGACCTTCCTCCAGGATGTAAACCTGTAGGTTGTAAATGGATCTTTAAGAAGAAACTCCGACCCAATGGCACTATCGAAAAATTCAAAGCCAGATTAGTTGCTAAAAGTTTCACCCAACAAAAGGGTATTGACTTTTTTGACATCTATTCTCCTGTTTTCAGGATCTGTTCTATCAGAATCCTTCTTGCACTTACATCGATTCATAACATGTTCATACATTAAATGGATGTCAAGATTGCTTTTTTGAATGTCAATTTCGAAGAAGAGATCTATATGAACCAGCCAGAAGGATTCATTGCCAAGGTACAAGAAAACAAAGTGTGCAAACTAGTGAAGTCATTGTATAGTTTTAAACAAGCACCTAAACAATGACACCAAAAGTTTGACAAAGTTATTGCACAATTTGGATTCACTGTTCTTGAACATGATAAATCATTTATTTTAAGAACTTTGATAATGACTATATTATTGTTTGTCTATATGTAGACGATATTCTTATTCTTAGAACTTCTCTTGATGCAATTCAAAGGGTAAAGGATTCTCTCTCTAAACTTTGACATGAAAGATCTAGTTGCTGATATGATATTGGTAATAAAAATATCTAAAACTCCTAATGGAATTTCATTGAGTCTCTCATAGTGTTGAAAGAAATCTTCACAAATTTGATTTCTATAACTCTAAACCTATTTTTACACCCTATGATTTTTCAATTACCTTGAAGAAGAATACGGATGAGCCTGTGTCTTAACTAGAATACTATCAATTAATAGGTTCACTTCTCTACATTTTTAATAAGATTAGGCCAAACATCTCTTATGCAGTTTGTAAATTGAGTAGATACACTAGTAACCCTAGTAGAGAATACTAGACCGCACTAGAGAGTTTTCAGATACCTTAGAGGCACTAATGGCTATTGCTTGACTTACACTGGACATCTTGATGTCATAGAAGGGTATAATTATGCCAATTGGGTCACTGACTCTCACAGTGTGAAGTCTACTACCATATATATTTTCATGTTCGGTGGTGCTACTGTTTCCTAGAAATCCTGTAAACAAATAGTGATTGTTAAGAGAACCATGGAGTCTGACCTCATTACTCTGAACACTACTTGCTTGAAAGTTGTATGGTTAAAGGATCTTCTGTCTGAATTCTATGTCATGCCTACACCTATTCTTCCAATCTCAGTTCATACTAATTCAAGATCTACCATTGAATTTCTAAAGCAAGAGAATACTAGTAAGAAGATGAACAGACATATTCAGATCAGACTCAAGTCTATACAATGCCTATTGGACAAATTTGTGATTCTGGACTTTGTAAAGTCTGAGAAGAATCTTGTTGACCATTGACTAAGGGTCTTTCTAGGAGTATGGCCCTAGAATCATCGAGGAGATGAGGTTAACCCTATAGTAGAGTTCACTGACAACGAGAATCCAACCTACTTGATCGAGAGCTAGTTTCGTGAAAGAGGTTCAATGTGGTAGCAACAAACTAGACTGGTGATACTCGTGTGGAGCATCGACCCAGATATGTTTATATCCTATATGTAGCACTGTAGCTACTGTCCCTACTCTATGATGGTGATGCTCTTATAATACAGCTAGGTAAGACTGAGTTAAACTCTTAATAAGTTCAACGCATGAAATGTGAAAGGTATAAGGTCCAGCTGTAGTACTCTTGAAGGACTTATCTATATGAGAGAATCTGTGATGGTCGCTGTTGGGGGGGCAGGGCTAACCTGTAAAAACTTCTCATGAGTCGGTTATTATGAGCATGGCTTTTAACGCCCGCTCGCTCAATAAATAGAGACTTACTATGTGTGTCTTTCATCAATATCTGATTAAAGAGACCTAATTCAAGGCGTTGTCCATTATGTCTCTTAGGTGGCGATGAATTTACTAAGCGTAGATCCAATGCCGCAAGCTATCGACCCTGAATCTACAGTATGATGTTGCTCAAATTTTTCTCATGTTTATGATTTATGATTTGTGTATATCATATTGCTTTCTTTTGTCTTTCCTAAAACTCAAGTTTTGGGGAGGATTATTGGATGTGTATTTGGTTTTGGAGGAAAAATTTGAGTTTATCTCTATTTGCCTTTAGTTTTAGTCTCACATTGGATAGATAAAGAAAAATGGAGTTGTTTATATACCAACTCTTCCATTGCCTATTGTTATGAGTGTTAGGCCATGGGCCACCTCCCTAGACACGCCATATCCAGGCGCCAGACAATCACGCCCGCAGGAACTAACAGGCACGCCTGAGTTCCTCCGTGGTCAGAATTCTGAGCGAGAGTATTCGTAGTGTTCCTTTCGAACTCCTCTACAGTGCTACCATCTCGACGTCATCTGCGTGAGTGACTCGATCCCTCGATAATCCAGTTCTCATCAATTGCACCTATTCTCATCTGCATGATTTTAGAAATCAACCACAACAATCAGACAACAACTAAGATCATATCTATCATCATTCCATGTTATTATTTTCATTACATCAACCTTTAATTACAAGTCTAGATATACATTATACAATCAATTATCTATTTTGATTTCCTATCCACATCAAAAGTGAGTGAGTAATTATGTTTCTCCCTTATAGTTGATTTGGTCTCTTTATTGCATGTAGAATCTATTTATCTAATAGTAAACATCATCTAATCAGCACTTTGACATTTGATATTGATCACATAATGACATGTTAAAGAATCACAACCAATAATAATTGTTTTAACTCGTTTTCCGGTCTTCTTGTTGGAGAAACATTTCTTTGAGTTGTTTTATCTATTGTTTTCGCTCACGTACACGTTTCGCATCATTTGGTATCATAGCCCGGTTAAGTAGTAATTTCACAATTAGGTAGGAATTGCATAATTAGATAGGATTTGCATCATAAGCATGTTAATTTACTTGCTTGTATTTGTAGGCTGTCTAAAAATGACTAACAGGCAAGCCACCAAAGAAGCAGTCTCAAAGACGCAAAGGATTGAAGCCCGCGTCTCAACTTCAAGACGCGTCAGCCTGAAGCCCGCGTTTCAACTTCAAGACGCGTCGGCCTGAAGCCCGCGTTTTAACATCAAAGCGCGTCGGCCCGAAGCCCGCGTCTCAATATCAAGGCGCGTTGGCTCGACGCCCGCGTCTCAGCATCCAAGACGCAAGGGACTGAAGCTCGCGTCTCAGCATCCAAGGCGCGTCCGGCCTGAAGCCCGCGTCTCAGCATCAAGGCGCGTTTAGTCTGAAATCCGCGTCTCAGTTGCAACCGCCCAGATCGTGGGGAGTCAGTTACCGCGCGTATCGCGGGTAACGGCCCTCATTCAGGCGCATTCTTAGGGGGGCACGATCACCCCCTAAGACCCCTATAAATAGCCCTGTTGGCTATGAAGGAAGGGTCGAAGAATTGGATTCAGTGGGAGAAGAAGGTCGAGTGATCAATTAAGGTCGGCATTTTTGAATCCAGAGGGTCAGAAGATCAAGGCATCAAGAGAGAGAAGCCCGACGTCGACGACCGAGAGAGAAGAGATTCTTCAACAGGCTTACTGAGTACTAGCCTATCTTCGCCTACCTCCTCTTTGAGAGTTTGGTAGCCGGAGCTGAGTTACTCCCCTACCGACCGAAGAGAAGACCCCCGACGGTCCAGGACGGTCATCTGGTCAACGGAGAACAAGATTCACTCTCCATCGCCACACGAAGAACCCAGCCTTAAACAAAGGGAAGATCCAAGCATCCTCCCTCCCTTGTAGTCGGAATATTGTTTTGTTGTAATCTTTCAACTGATTCAAGGAAATTTTACGGCAAAATCTCTTTTCCGTACCGAACAGTATTTTAAAGAAATTAGTGTAATTTTTAGGAAACTTGAAGGGTAAATATTTTCCCTGAAATTTCTGTACGATTGGTATCCAAGGAAGAGATTTTCAAAGTGGTTACTTAATTAAAGAACGCTAAAAGGCAAAAAACCTCCCACTTGATTTATTTCACCGGCCTGGCCGACTGGATTGGTAAGATTAGGGTTTGATTAATCGGACAATATCAAAAGTACCAACAAAATAAAATAAAAATTAGTTAGTTTTGTTTGCACATTGCATTTAGGATTCATACATTGTATACCAACATGTAGTGGTAACACATATTTGTTAGATGAGTCTTGTAAACCCGAGTCCATCCTAATGGAGTCCCAACCCACCTTAGCAGAAAATCATGGTTGAACTTAAAGCCCTGACTCAAACCGTGAAAAAACTACTAGCTGAACGTAAAACACCCGAGATTGAGGATACCCCACCGCGAAACCACCGTCATGATAACCTGTTAATTTATCCAATCTCGATGCTCAATATTTGAAAACCATCAAGATCGATGTCCCCACCTTTGATGGATGTCACGACCCACATCTTTTCCTAGCTCGAATATTCCGACTAAACAGGTACTTCACATGGTACAAACTCACTGATCTAGAAAAGTTAAATTTGTTGCAATGAAGCTGTCTGGTTAAGCTATTCAGTAATTATAATACACTATGTGAGTTGTTACCCAAAAACACTATGTTGTTTAAGCTAATGTGCTAGTATTTAGAAATTTTATAATTTCATGAATTACCTACATGCATTATTCGTAGCATATTATGTATTCCTGTATGCAATTAAGTACATTCGTTATTGATAATGAACCTTCAAGATCACTACATGACACCGGTTAGGACTTTACCACTAAGACTCACCTGAATGACACTTGTGACCATCATGTTCATGTTATCTAACTACTAGGAAAAATATTGTTAGACGGTAACAATCTCATCCTGTTTACCGATATATATATCCTGTTATACATGTATCACGATTTCACTTCTATGTTGTTACAGTTATCATTACCGAATTATCCCAGTAAATTTAGGTAACATGTACATTAATAATATTAAACAACTTACACTGGGAATGGAAAAATTGGTGGAGGAGACAACGTCTGTATTTTGGGTGGACCTAGGATTTAGGTTGCGCAGCCGAAAGAGGGTTCCACTGCAGGGTTTCCGTGGGGTGACTGACACCCCGTCCTGTTTCCTGTTCCTGTTATACATGTTATACATGTACCTATTCCTGTTATTTATGTTCCTGACTACCTTGCGGTAGGTCCTGGTTTAGCGCCAGGAGTCTGGGCCGTGGTCCCGGGTATGCACGGGACCCACCTAAAACACAGACAATGTCTCCAACCGATCAGTTTCAATAACTGAGGATCTCGATTGGCACGTGTAATAGGCGTAGTATGGGATGCGTCTATTACATGTAGCAATTGGTGTTCGCTGACATAATTAATAATGAAAACTGAATTCTTACATTGACATTATAAACTGAACGTCTGCTTGCATGTTATGATAGACATTGATTATACTCATGATCTGAGGTACCCTTGATTATATTACTGACAGGCTTAGTTACTATTCATTTATTGTTGGCATGTTATTCCAATCTTATCATGTATTTTTTCTTTCCATATGCTTATACGTTACATGTATGTGCACTTTCCCTTTTTATTTTACCACTCACTAGGTCGCTTATTGACGACCCTGAGTTTGCTGTGCTCAGATCCAGATCTGAAGACATTGCAGGACTATGAGTACTTTGAGCACGTTACAGATCTCCAGTAGACCATCCGCAGTTCAGTTCGTGAGGACTTTTAGTATTTTTGCTTTTATTCTTGTTATGTCTATAATAAGTGAGCTTTCAAGACCTTATTGTACTTGCTTTTGAATGCTGGAATAAATTGTGAACTTTATATTTTTATTTAATACATTGAGGCTTAGCGTATTTTTATTGAAAATACGTCGCCGACTCTTGTCACGTACCCAATTTTGTGTATTTTGGGAAGCGGGGCGTGACAGTAATGAACCAACCTAGAGAATAGACACGTAGCCTGAGGTCAACCACCAATTGACATATGAGATATAATGAAAGACGAGTTACAGAAAAAAATATGTACCACCATTGTTTAGTGCCCGTCTCATGGATAAGTGGCACCAATACACTCAAGGCAGCAAATCGGCAAAGGATATGTGACAAAATTCAATGAGTTTCTCATCAGATGCAATACGCTCAACACTAAGAGACAATCTCAAACCCTTTTTAGATACAGAGCCAGACTTAGAGAAAACTTGCGAGCTGAACTGTTAGTTAGAGGAGTCAATGAGTTAGAGATAGCCTATATGTTAGTTCAAGATCTAAATTCTCTTGGGTCTAACTGCAACACTAGGGGTTTTGATTCAATGAGTGTGTCTAGATTCTCCTCTTCCCATTTCAATGACTCTAGCACCCTATCCTACTCCCGAAAGAACGATTTCAAGAACAAAAACAGAGATGGCCATAGAAAACCTTCCGGAAAAAACTCTTCCAAAATTAGTGCTTCCACCAAGTATTATAGATGTCAAGGTTATGGGCACGTCACAACAAACTGTGGTAGTGGAACTAAGGTCACCTTCATTGATGGAGGTCCTATAAAAGCTCCTAATTCTGACTCCAAAGATGTTGCATATCACCCGAATCTTGACGAAAGCAACGATTCTGATTATGACCAAGAAGGTTCTGATATTGAATGCAACTATATTCGACTCTTACCTTCAAATTACATATCTATTGTCAGGTATACATTCTCATAATACAAAGAAAAGGACGATTGGAGAAGAACTGTTATTTTTCACACATTCACTAAGATTGGGGGGAAAAATTGAAAAGTAATAGTAGATAGTGAAAGTTGTGTCAATGAAGTATCATCTATAATGATTGAAAAGGTTGATTTGAAGGTTGTACCTCATCTCTATCTATATAAGGTGTCATGAATCAATTCCACAGCCCTAGACGTGAAACAACGATATCTTGTCCCGATTGACTTTGAACCTTATAAAGATGAGATTTGAAATGTGGTTACAATGGATATAAGTCAAATCATTCTAGGATGACCATGGTGAAAATCAACTAGAGGGGATGGGTGGGTGAATAGGTCAATATGCAAAAATTAAACTTAACTAGCAATTCTACACAAATAATGCTACAACAAATAAAAGTATCAACTATTCGGCAATTCAAAACCCAGAAGCAAAGCCGGATACCTCATGAAGAGTTCTGAACTTCTTCTCATTATTCCTCCTAAATAACAGTTGAGGTACACAATTGCCTACTTGATTGAAAGAACAAAACTAGTAAACTGATAACTAAAATAATAAAGTATTGAGTATCAAATGAAAAAGCAAGAGCAAAAAACAAAATATAAATGAGTAAGAGAAAGTGAAAGAGTAGCAATTACAAATACAAGAGATTTGTTTCGAGGTTCGAGCATCTTGCTCTACGTCCTCGCCTTCATTGCAATAAAGGATTTTCACTATTTCCATTAAGAACTCAACAATAATGGATCCACACAAGACCCGAAGTCTTAACTCCAATCTCTAACCTTCTACCCAAGAGGAAAGCACAAAGAAAATAAAGATTACAATCACTTGGAGACAGCAAAGATCACAAACTCTCTCAGTACAACTTTCTATAGTATAGACTGTAAATTTGGAGGCACAAGAAGTTTGTAAAAGAAAAATCAGTAAAAGACTGAATCTTTTAAAACTTAAAACTTGCGGAAAAAGCTTGCAAATGAAAGCTCTTTGAAAACTTGAAACTTAAAATTTTTCTTGAATTTTTCAAACAATTTTCTGAGATTTTTCTTGATTTTTTTCTTGGTTGAAAACTCTCTCAAATAACCCCTATTTATAGGAAGAGGGAAAATGTCATTAGAGAGCTAAACCTGCCATTAAACACTGATAAAATACTAATTAAATGAAATATACCCATTTGAGAATAAGACAAATTGATTTAAATTCCAAAATGTCCATTTAAAAGACATTTGTCTTTTCTGGAGAAACTTGCGGTCAATAACATGGTTCGACTCGCAAAGGCTATTTTAAAATAGCCGTTGGCACCAGTGGACTAGCCGGTCGACTGGCCAAGGGGAACATAGCTCAGATTCTGAGTTCAGTTCTGGTGGTCAACCGCATAGTTGACCATCCAAAATGACCCCAAACTGAGCCAGCATGTCGGTCGATTGGTCGGTTGACGGACCACTAAACTGAGGGCTTGTGCATATTTTGTGCGTGCCCGGTCGACCAAGCAGTCGACCGTGCAGAATATAAAAATAACTCTGCACTGAAGTCTATCGATCGGGTGGTCGATCGGCCAAGCCTCAAAAACTCATAATTTGATATTTTCAAAATATTTTCTAAAACATTGATATTTTTATAAAATCATATATAAATATGTAAATATTTTGAGTAAGATTACACGATGAAACATATTTAACCATATACAGATAGAAATTGATTGAAGAAATTGTCCATCAAAAACTAATGTAAAAATACTAGTTTTTTAAAAAAAATTTATTGTGTGTGTGAACTTCTTGAGCTTTCAATCTATTACTCTAAACTTAAACATACTAAATTCTTATAAGAGTTTAAAATATCTTTAAGTTTTCTTCAAGTGGGCTTCTCTAAAATTCAAGTTTTGACCTTTTGAGCTCGAGTCCCATGCTTGAATCAATTTGAATACTTCAATACCTTCCTTTAGAGGAAGAGTGAAGTAAAATCCTAACTCTTGAAAACTGAAAACTCAAAAACATTTGAACTTGATTAGTACCTCATAACACATGAGCATTAAAATCATCAAAGCAAAACAGTGATTGTACCCTTGGGCCAACAAGCTTCCTCTGAAATTATAATTATATAAACCAACTTCAGCATGACTCATAGATAGATCAATAACAAGCAAGTTATATGCATATCAATAGTATCAACAATTTAGAACAACATGCATAAATGACCATCTATCCATTCCTCCATCACCAACTACATATGCAATAGAGAATCGAAATTGCTAATTCAATATTGCATAAAATAGTAGAATGGATATAGATTGAAACAACTCAAAATTTAAAACATCTTCTCCTCTTTTTGTCATACATCAAAAAGGACATGAAGTAATTTTGAAATAAACATAAATACTAATTGAAAACCAACAAATAGTGATATCAATCATGATACCAATTGATATTCTAAACATTTAAATTGAAACATTTGAAACTCTAAATAGCAATTTGAAATTCTAGATACCAATTGAGAATAAAATCAAGTTTCTATCATACAAACATTTAATCACCACAAATGAATGAAAAATCTATTGTATTGTAATCAAGAGGTTTTGTGAAAATAAAGACCAATTGTAAATCGATAGAAACATAATCAATCTTAATATCGCCTTTCTCATAATGATCTCTAAAAAAGTGACAATGGATTTCTATATGCTTGGTCTTACTATATTTATTTGCATTTTTGCTCATATGAATTGTACGGGTAATATCACAATAATTTTAATATGATCATAATTCAAATTATAATCAAAGAGAGTATATTTCATTTAAAGAACTTGTCCACAACAAGCCCCAATGGCAAACATACTCTTCCTCAGAGGTTAAGAGGGCTGCGAAATTTTTCTTCTTGGAGTACCATGAAATAAATCAATTTCCTAGAAATTTACAAGTTTTACTAGTGTTCTTCCTATCCACTCCACAACCAGCATAGTCGGCATCCGAATAACTGATCATATTAAATTATTCAGTCTTCGGATACCACCACTAATAGTACTCTTAAGATATTTGATAATATATTTTACCGCAATTAAATGAGATTCTTTAGTACATGATTGAAATCTAGCACAAACACAAATACTAAACAAAATATCCGACCTACTTGCTGTCAAATAAAGCAAATTATCAATCATGCAACTGTATAATTTAATGTCAACGCTTTTATCTTGTTCATTTTTATCAAGCTTGGTTGTAGTAGCCATTAGAGTTCTGCTAACCTTCGCATTTTCTAGCCCAAACTTCTTGGTTAACTTTTTGGTATACTTATCTTGATTCACGAAGATTCCATCGCTCATTTGCTTGATTTGGAGTCCAAAGAAGTAATTGAGCTCACCCATCGTACTCATTTCAATCTCTTCCTTTATACACAATTCAAACTCCTTGCAAAATATTTCATTAGTAGATCCAAAAATAATATCATTAACATAAATATATATATTTAAAATATCACTATAAACATGCTTAGTAAATAATGTAGTATCTGCTTCACTTTTAACAAAACTCTTGTTTACAAGGAAACTGATAAGCCTTTCATACCAAACCTTGGAGCTTGTTTTAAATCATATAAAGTTTTTTCTAATCTAGATACATAATCAGGATGTGTAGGATCAACAAACCTGGGAGGTTGTTCAACATATACCTCCTCCTCAAAAGAAAAGCGCTCTTAACATCCATTTGAAACAACTTAAAATTTTTAAATGAGGCAAAAGTAAGGGTCAGACGGATGGCTTAGAGCCGTGTCATGGGTGTAAAGATCTCCTCAAAATTAATTTCCTCGATTTGATTGTAACCTTGGGCCACTAGCCTAACCTTATTTCTAACTACATTACTTGACTCATCCATCTTATTTCTAAAAATTGATTTAGTACCTGTCACCCTGCTTTCCAAAGTACGTGAAAACGGGAGAGTCCACGACGTATTTACGCGAGAAAAATACCCCACGTATATACGCTAAGCCTGACCGAACAAGCTATATAATCACTATAGTAAATTAATATCACTGTAGTGTCACATATAAACATTTACACATGATGACATATGAAAAGGAAATGGAATAAGCATGAATCCAATGCATATAACATGAAAGCGATAGAATAAAGAAGAGATAGAAAATACCGAGAAAAAATGATCGAGTAAGAAAGAACTCTGGCTCCTCAAGATGCCTGCTATCCTCTCCAAATACCTAATCAGTAATAAATAGCCATAAATCTGGATATGCAAATCTAGAGAGTCAGAACTCCTAGTGAATGTGTGAGAATAAACTGGAAAGTGCACGTGCATATAACATGAGAGTAGATAAAGAAAATATATATATACCGGAATGAGAAATGACATGAATAAAGTAGAGTATGTGCCCAGTCAGGTATTCAATCAGGTGTTTATCACGATCTATATATTAGGCAGGTAGAGTCAGTCAGTACTAGAGTCAGACGTCCAATCAGGTCAGGTGTAACATCGGATGTACAACATACATACATGTATCAGGAAAAGACAATCAATTACAACACATTATGAACAATTTATTATTATTATATCAGCGAACACTAATTGCCACCTGTAATAGACGCATTCCATACTACGCCTGTCACACGTGTTAATCGGGGTCCTGGGTTATTGAAACGGATCAGTTAGAGACATTGTCCATGCTTTAGGTGGGTCCCGTACATACTCGGGACCACGACTCAGACTCCTGGCGCTGAACCAGGCCCTACCGCAAGGTAGTCAAGGACATGTATAACATGTATAATAGGAACAAGAACAGGACGGGGTGCCAGTCACCCCGGGGAGCCCTGTAATGAAACCCTCTTTTAGCTGCACAACTTATATTCTAGGTCCACCCAAAATACAGACGCTGTCTCCTCCATCAATTTTTTCAATCCCACTGTAAGTTGTTTAATGTCATGTTATTAGTTTATTAAGATTATTTAATGTGCATGTTACTTAGATCACTGGGACAACTCGGTGATAGCCAGGGCAACAACGTCAACATGTGTAATCAGGATACCAGTATAACAGGATATATAATGTCAGTGAACAGGATACCAGTATAACAGGACATGTAATAAGTATAATATGAGGGTGTTGTTACCATATACAATATTTTTCTGGCAATTATGGTAACATGAACATTATAATTATCAGGTAATTGTCATGTATATTCAGTCAAATTCTTTAGGTAAATCATGATTTTCAGAATTTGTAATAACCCGCTGGCATGAATTGAATAATCCGGAAAAAATATTTAATCAACTTAGATCCTCAAAGTCATCGATATATCCAAGTCCCAATATATAAAATACATACTCATCTATATTCAACCAATCAACACTATCCAATTTTAGTTAAGACCATCATACACTCTCACTTCCATTAAGTTCAAACACAAGGTCCAAAAATTCAAGTAACTAGTCAATTATTCTACTAACAAATCCAAGTCCAATATCTCATTCTTTTAAAAGAATCTTCAAATTAATCAATAATCAATATCTAACCATACTCTCACATGTTTTACCATCAATAAGAATAATTAAATCTACTGATAATGTCACTCAGATATCAACTCGTATAACTACCATCATGAACCAGTCAAATCCAAGATCTAGATATAATTATAGTTTAAGTTACATCACCAATAGTTCCAATCCCAATCAAGATAATAATTAAGGAGTGAGACATCCTTAAACTATTGAAATCTAGAAAGTCTCCGTACTCAAACATCGATATCAATAAACATCATTTCTCAGATAATTTATCAGTGAATATATTCAAATAAAATACTTACAACTAATAATCTAAAATCAGTATTATGTGATAGATCAAAATCAAGGTAAGGTATTCTCCGATATGATCAGAACCCAGCTATTATTGATCTCATTTGAATGCGAATCAAGATCTCATGTAAATCTCAAGTTGAAATCCAAGCATCAAGAGAAAACAATCTCCTAAATAAGGTAACATCTTATTTAATTCATTTTTATCGTCCAAATGAATTCTTGTCTGAAGCATCACCAAATAAATGTCCGATAAATACCTCAAATAAGTCTACAAATATGAGGCCAATCTCAAATCAATCCAAGTCATAGTCTAAGATGTACGACAACTAGCCTAGAATCAAAAATAATAATCCTCCACACATGTAATGATATTGATAAACACTCATAAGAACTAACTAAATAGGATGAACACTCACCAATATCTCATGAAGGAATACATGTAATCACACTCACAAAATAAGTCAAATGATCACATGAAATGATACATGTACTCATACAGGTAAAATAAAGTAGATGGTCATATGAAATAAAGCAAGTAACATACATATATATATATATCTGACAATGGTGAATGAGAAAATAATACAAGAGCAAATACTCACAAGTATCGTCTCAGTAAATTTTAGTAACATAATTACATAACAATATAAAATCATTTATTACAAAACCCTTGTTTAACTGAAGAAGGAAAAGCACTCACCTGAACTCGATCTCAAGTCCAAAGTGTTGAAATCATAAGGTCTCGATAAATCTACATGGTTCGTTTCAATATAAATCGTTAGATTTTTAAAAGGATACTTTACTTGGGAGTTATAAGGTGGTTTAATCTTGATTAATTAGTTTAGGGTTAGGAATATGTTCCTCTAGATCTAATGAATTTAGTAGGTTTAGTTTAAACTAATTTCTAATTTTTGTTAGATTTTTAATAGATTTTAAACTATTAAAATACTTAACGGGTCTGGATATACCATTAAGGAATATGGTTTTAAAGTGGGTGATTTGATTTAATTTATATGGGTATTAGTCTAAAATTTTTATCATAGAAAGTAGAAGTATTGTAGACTATTATTTATATTTTTCTCCAATTTTTGATATTTTTAACTAATTAGTTTAACATACAAATTTTCTTTCTTTCTTTCTTTCTTTCTTTTTTTTTATATATATTTCCAGCAGCCCAGGCCTAGCCCTGGCCCAGGCCGGGTCCGGGATTTTCTTATTGTCTTTTTTAAACAGGGCCCAAAGGCCCTGCTGTGCGTAGCCGGCCTGGCCCGGGCCAGGGCCAGCAAACCAGGCCGAGCTGCTCTCGGCCTGGTTAAGAGCAGCGGCCAATTTTTGTTTTTTAATTTATTTTTTTTGAAGTCTTTTGCTGTAAAAATTCCAGAAAAATATGTAATTTAAAATATGGATTGGTATATCCTCACATGTATTTAGTTGGATTTTAGATTGGATTTTAATGTATAAAAAATTATACATGGAGATCATGACATAGACATGATTTTTAATAAACTATTTATATCAAATAAATTTTGAGAAAATGAATTACTTACATAGATTTGATCTCCCCTATCAGTTCCTCAATCTCTGCACTTCAAGATCCCTTTTGTTCATGCTCTGCTTGAGGAGAAAAAGAAAGAAGGAGGTGGGGAGAGTTGAGTCATGATTTTTCTTTGGAGGTAGAAAAAGAAGTAGTTTAGGCTTTTTATAGGGCATTAGGAATTTTAAAAATCAGAATTTCAGTTGGGTTTAAACTGCTTGACTGAGTAGTTTAGGATGGAATTTAATTAATGTTATGATCTTGAAAATAAGATTTGGATTTAGGTGAGTTAGGATAGATATGATATTTATTAGTATTTAGATTAGGATTAGTAAAGATTTATGAAAAGATTTGATACGATAGGATTTGGATTAGGATTAGAATTAAGTTTGGGTTAATGGGTAAGGATCTCATGGTAATAGGTTATGGGCTAGAAAAAGGATAAGATATGAATAATAATAAAAATAATAATAATACATACTAATAATCAAAAAGAGATAGTAGTAATAATAATAAAATTATCAACATTAAAAATATTATCTAGTAATGCTTGATAAAAATACTACCATTAATAATAATGACTAAAACAATACAATAACAATAATAATAATAACAATATCAATATTAACAATAATAGCAACTACAACAATAATAATAGTAATATAGTAATGAGAAAAATACTAGCTAGAATTAAAATGATAACACTTAATAATGCTAAATATATAAGGCCAAAATATCATTTACCATCTTAAAATAATTTGTACTGTAGATCAAGTTAATAAATAATAATAAAATAACCAGTAAAATAAAATAAATATTTTAGAAAAAATACAGTATTTTAGACTAGGGATATTACATTCTACCCACCTTATAAAAATTTCGTCCTCAAAATTTTGATAAAGCAGGGAATGATAGCAAATCAAGATCAAGGGAGAAGATAAAGCTTCCATGCCGCTTCTCACTGTATCATGGGTCCACCACATTTTCGCTGCGTACTCTGATCTCTGCTACCGGCTTCAACATGGAGTGGTCAAACTCAAGAGACAAAATTAGGAAAATAGATCAGAAAGAAGAATAAGAATCAAAATGGAACTAAGATTACTCTAAAAGAAGAGTTGAAATCAGGGATATCAAAATATTCAAGAGATGGATTCCAAAAGGGAGCACGATCAATTCTCAAGTGGACTTAGTATCATCATGTGGATAGTATATGTTTATTGCAGTGTAAATATAACTGTCTCAGGTTATAGGTATGAACTAGGTTCTCTTATTATGTCAAACCTGACTATGATACCGAAAAAAAACCCTGTCACGCCCCGCTTTTCAAAATACGTGAAAACGGAGTCGCGACGAGAGTCGGCGACGTATGTACGCGAGAATAATACCCCACACATATACGCTAAGCCTAAAGTGACCTGAACAAGCTATATAATTACTATAGTAAATTAATATTACTGTAATGTCACATATAAACATTTACACATGATGACATATGAAAAGAAAATGGAATAAGCATGAATCCAATGCATATAATCATGAAAGTGATAGAATAAAGAAGAGACAAAAAATACCTAGAAAAAATGATCGAGTAAGAAAGAACTCTGGCTCCTCAAGATGCCTGCGATCCTCTCCAAATACCTGATCAGTAATAAATAGCCATAAATCTGGATATGCAAATCCAGGGAGTCAGAACTCTTAGTGAATGCGTGAGAATAAACTGGAAAGTGCACCTGCATATAACATGAGAGTAGATAAAGAAAATATATATATACCGGAATGAGAAATGACATGAATAAAGTAGAGTATGTGCCCAGTCAGGTATTCAATCAGGTGTTTATCACGATCTACATATTAGGCGGGTAGAGTTTTGATGATGATTAACTCATGTAGTTATAGTTTACTAATAATCTTGTGATATTTAGTTTCAGATATTTGATCAAGATATTAGTAGGTGATTAGCTTCAACAAAGGAGTTTTGGAGCTTTCACGTGTTGATTCAAGAGCTCGACCGTCAAGATCGGATCTAGTACTCGGTTGGAGTCAAGCTCGTTGGATCGCGTTTGGATCGAGTCGACTTGGAGAAGGAGTTCTACAAGAAGATCTCGGTTTGTTTAGTTTAAGATTGTGTTTAGATCTTGTGTAAAGGTAGATAGCATTGATATGCTCAAGTTCACATACACACACAAGTTTTAAAGTCATTGGTTTTGATTTTTCGGTTTAACCAGTTTTTGATTTTCATGTCAAAAATATAGATAGATATCTTTATATGTATATTGGATTCTATCCATATACAATATGCTTCAAAATTGTTTATATATCTTGTTTTTGTATTTACATATGTTTTGGAGAAAACAGTTTTCCATTTCAAAAATCTAAGTTTTGGAAAATACCGATTTTGTGTTTAAGCCAAATTTCTATATCATAAAAATTGTTCAAATTGTTTATCATATGTGTTGAATTTTAGTCACACATATTTGTATTTCAAAGATCTTAAAAGAACTTATTTTTGTGAAACTTTTGTGATTTTATGGTATTTAATTGGAATCAAAATATCTAAGTTTTAAATCCTCAAAACCCAGCCTGACTGCACTGCCCAGTGGTCCGTCGACCGGCACGGTCAACCGTGCACGGGACATGCACAAAGGCCAGCCCACTCAACCGGTCGACCGCGCGATCGACTGACTGAGAGCACCCCACTCTCGGGTGGGGGCCGGTCGACCGAGCGGTCGACCGGAGACACAACGGTCATAAAAATGACCGTTGGCTGGTCGACCGAGCGGTTGACCGGAAGGGCATTTCTGCCCTTTCCACTGCCAACGGACAGAATTTTTGAAGGCTATAAATATGCCTTCTCTTGAGTTGTTTTAGAAAAGATTTTAGAAGAGAATTTTTCCCATCATTCAAGTGTTTTTCAGCAAGAGTTTTTGTGGTTAAAAGTTCTAATTTTATTTTTTTTTAAAGGGTTGAAAAATTCAAAGAAAAAGAGAAGTCTTTGGGAATTGATTTTGTTCTTCATTTCTATTTTATCCTAGAAGTTTTTCGAAGTATTTTCTTTGTGATTTTGATTTCCAAACTCTTTATTTTATCACACTTGAGCTATCATATCTATCCTATCTATATGATCTTGTTTTTGGTGAGAAAATTGGTTTGTGGTTTGTTGAGACCACCAAGTGTTGTAAATCACTTTGCTTTGAGTTTGTTGGTGTCCCTCTAAGTGTAGAGGTGATTGTTGGAGTGTTGGATTTGAGCCTTATCCCTCTAGTGAGAGGTGATTGTGGAGGAGTGTTTGAGTTTGTTGGTATCCCTCTAAGTGTAGAGGTGATTGTGGTTGGTGTTTGGCTTTGTGCCTTATCCCTCTAGTGTGAGGTGACTGTTGTTTTGGCTAAGTGCCCATCCCTCTAAGTGCAGAGGTGATTGTTGTTGTGCCTTACCTCTTGTGTAGATGTTGTGTTTATTGGAGAGAGGAGTTGTGTACTCCCAGTTTGTATTACCCAAATCCTCAGTGGAGGTTCCTTATGTGGAAAGTCCTGTGTGGACGATATAGTGAAAATCCTTCTATGTGAAGGTGGGGACGTAGAGCAGTGGCCCGAACCTCGAAACATATCTCGGTGTTTGCGATTGATCCACTATCTCTAAACTCTCTCTCTTATATTGTGCCTTGCATTATTCATATTGTTCATATCATACTTATATGCTTGTTATTATTTGTGTGCCTCACTTGTATTGAACCAAGAGAGCTTTACATAGCACCTCAACTCTTATTTAGAGGAATTTAGAGGAGATAGTTTAGAACCCTTCACCGGGAATTCGGCCATACTCTTTGGTTACACTAAGTGTGTTGCAATTTGTTTTTAATTCCACATCATTTGTCATAAGATTAGCCTTACACCTATTCACCCCCTTAGGTGTACTTTCAATTGGTATCAGAGCCTACGCTCCTGATATTAGGTTTAACCACCTAGGAGTGAGATCTTGGTTTGCTAATCTAGTATGTGCATTTGCACACTTATTTGTTTACACACACTCATGGATTACCTTGTCCCTCCCATATTTGATGTTTCTAACATCGATATGTGGAAGCTTAAGATGAGTATGTATCTCAAGACCCTAGGAATGCATGTTTACCTTACCGCTACCAAGAAATCTTATCTTAGTAATAGCAAGCATATAGAGGCCAATGCACAAGCCCTTGAGGCACTTAGGAGCACTCTAAGTAAAGATTATCTTATGACTGTTTCTCATTGTGATTCCGCTTTTGCAGTATGGAACACTTTGACCTCTCCAAAGCTTCAAACGCCAAACATTATGGAGGAGAAATCTAGTGGAGATGAGTCCGATCTACATTGCTACATGGTCCAAGGGAATGACTCCCTTGAGATAAACTCGGATACTCAATTAAATGATAGTGCTAGTTCTTCCAGTGATGATTATGTTGATGCCGATGCATTAAATGAAAAACTATCTCTTGTTTGTGAAAACCTTTTACAAAAATACCAACACTTGAAAAAGAAAAGCTTTAAACCAAAAGAAGAAAATAAGGATTTATTTTCTAAACTTAACATGACTTTGCAAGAAAGGGATGAGATTTCAAATGAAAGGGACTCATTGAAATCCCAACTTGATCTTGCCTTAAATGAAAACAAAATCTTAAAAGGTAAAAATAATTGTGATGAAGTTTTGAAGAAAAATGAAGTTCTATCTTCAAAACTTATTTTTGTTTTAAAAGAAAATGATTCTTTGAAAAACAAAATTATTTCTGTTTCAAAAGAATTAGATTTGATTACTAACGAAAATAAATCTGTGAAAAATGATTTAGATTCACATGTTTGTCATGCTTCATCATCTAGTGTACCTATTGCATGCTCCACCTCTTCTACTATTATTGAAAATGATATATGTATGTTAAAGAAGAGTGTTAATTATTTGGGCTCCACTTTGAGCCAATGTGCCATGAACCACACACGGTTGGAATTCATGTTTCGAAAGAAACAAGTTCCGCATATGCATGCACACCATACTCGGCATACACATGCTCATCATGCTCACACACATGATTCAAAGTATGCTCATGTGTACACTTGTACACATTGTGGACGTAAGGGCCACCTTGCAAAGTTTTGTTGTGATAGAGTATATAATGTAAATTTTGCAAATAAATTTGTTTGGGTTAGGAAAGGTGCTAACCCCCATGGACCCAATAGAGTATGGGTACCAAAATTTACTCCTATTTTATTTGATGTAGGTGTGGGCTCTCGCTTGACGTGAGGGTATTGGTGCCTTGAGGTGAATGCGTTCCGAGCTATACGGTGACACTTTTGGATGCCGAGCTATACGGTGACACTTTTGGATGCATCTCTTTCAAGGGGAGTTTGGTGGGATGACCACCATGGTTTGGAGATCTATAGATGTGCCCTAATGGTTTTGGTAACTATCTCTAACTCCTCATTTAGTTTACATGCTTTCATATTGTTGATTTTTAGCATGTTTTGATTTTTTTCATGATTATTATGTTAAATGTCATGATAATTAGACTTGTGATATACATAAGTAGTATTTGAGATACAACCATGTTTATATGGACCATTACTTTTATGTTCTCACTTTAGTATTTCTATTATGTATATCATAACTCTAAAACATGTGCATTTAGCCTAATGATTATATTGTAAGTACACCTAGAGGGGGGTGAATAGGTGTACGGCTAATCTAGTGAACAAAATGCGGAATTAAAAACTTAATTGCAACACACTTAATGTAACCAACGAGTGTAACCGAATTCCCGGTGAAGGGCTCTGGACTAACTCCTCTTGATTCCTCTGAATAAGAGTTGAGGTGCTATATGAAGCTCTCGTGGTGAAACACAAGTGAGGCACACAAACAAACACAACCAAGCATATAAGTATGATATGGCAATATGAATCAATGCAAGGCACAATATAAAAGAGAGAGAGTTAGAGTCAATGGATCAAACGCTAACACACGGATATGTTTCGAGGTTCGAGCACACAGCTCTACGTCCCCGCCTTCACACAGAAGGATTTTCACTAACTTGTCCACACAAGACTCCCACACAGGGAATCTCCACTGAGGATTTGGGGCAATACAACAGGGAGTACACAACTCCTCTCTCAATTACAAACACAACATCTACACTTAGAGGTTAGGCACAAAGCCAACAATATCAACCTCACAAATGAGGGATAGGCACAAAGCCACTACAAACACAATCCACCTCTTCACTAAGAGGGATACCAACACAACCTCCACTATCAACCTCTCACTAGAGGGATACCCACAATCACCTCTCACTAGAGGGATAATACAAATCAAGGAGGAGTTTACAACTTGGTGGTTTCCATAACCACAAACCAATTTTTCTCACAAAATAAAGATCCTAATAGATAGGATAGTAGATAAGCTCAAGTGTGGAAAATAAAGAGTTTGGAAATCAAAAAACTCAAAGAAAACTATTGGGAAAACAACTAGGATAAGATTAAAATGAAGATCAAAAACAAATCCCAAATTTTTTCCTTTTCTTGATTTTTCCAACCCTTTTAAAACAAAATAAAGATAGATCTTTTAAAGCTCTAAAACTCTTTTTGAAACATGAAATAAAACACTAGAGAATGGGAGAATTTTGCTCTTGGAAGTATTTTCAAAAACCAACCTCAAATGGGGTATAAATAGCCCCCAAAAGAATCTGCCCGTTGGCAGGCAGAAAGGTCAGTTTTGACCTTCCGGTCGACCGGCCAACGGTCAAAAAATTGACCGTTGAGCCTACCGGTTGACCGCCCGGTCGACCGCGCCCAGAACCAGAGAGCAACTGCTCGCCTTCAGTTGGTCGACCAGTCGGTCGACCGGCCCAAGGGGCTGGCCTGCGTGCACGTCCTCGTGCACGTCGGTCGACCGGTCCGGTCGACCGACTCTGGGTCCGGTCGACCGGTCCGGTCGACCGCCAGAGCCTGGCAGGGCATTTTCAGAACTTGAAAACTGGGTTTTTAATTCTCAAATAAATTCCATAAAATCACGAAAAATTCACAAAAATAGTTTCAGTATAATACTTTGATATACAAACATGTTTGAGTAAAATCAAACCATGTTACAAACATTTTGAACTATTTTTGTAATTTAGAAATTTTGCCGAAAACCAAAATTCGTATTTTCCAAAACTTGGATTTTTAAAATGGAAAACCGTTTTGTCCAAAACTCATCCAAATACAAAAACATGATATTGAAACAAATTGAAGCATGTTGTATATGGATATAATCCAATATACATGAAATAGATATATATCAATATTTTTGCATTAAAAACTAAAAATAAGTTTTGTTAAAATACCAAAACACCAAACTCATGAAATAGACTATCAAACTAAGTTTGTTTAAATAGTTGAAGCATACATGTATATAGAACAAATCTAATATACATTAAACCATGTAAACTTGTTGATTCTATCTATTCATGAAAACCAAGATCGGTTAAACTAAAAACGAAAAACCAAGACATGAAAACTTAAACAAGTGTGTGTGTTGTGAACTTGAGCATACCACACTATCTAATCTTTACAAATGGATCTAAACTATAAACTAAACACTGTACCGAAGTCTTCTTGTAGAGCGCCGTCTCCAAGTCGACTCGATCCAAACGTGATCCACCGAGCTTGACTCCAATGAGTGCTAGATATGAACTTTGACGCTCGGGCTCTTGAATCACCATGTGAAAGCGCATTAGTTGGAGCTTTCACATACTAATATCTTGGTTAAGTATTTGAAACTAAACATCACAAGATAATTAATAAACTATAACTACATGAGTTAATCATCATCAAAACTAGAGTGGAAGGCCTCTGGGCCAACAATCTCCCCCTTTTTGATGATGACAAAACTCATGGAGTTATATATGCATGGATTAAAGTTAAGCTTCAAAGAAGCTCCCCCTTAGCTCATGCATAGCAATAAACAATAATATATGCAATGAATATTAAACATGAATATGCATAGACATGCATAAAACAATGAAATGAACATGCTCTTGATATCAAATAAAAAACATGCTCTTGATACCAATCATGAAATGTATCAACATGCATAAAACAGGCTCTTGATACCAAAATAAATTATTTCTTCTTTTCATAAACATGTTCTTAAATACCAATGAAATATAAACTTAAAACATGTTCTTTAAATAATGTTCTTGGTACCAATAAAAAACAAACTATGTTTCTAGATACTAGTATTCATGCTCTTGATACCAATATCAACAAAACATAAAACAAACTTTCTTGATACCAATATAAAAACATGCATATAAATTCAAAACATGCATATAAACTCAAATACTTCTCCACCTTTTTGTCAATCATCAACAAAGGAGTTAAAGAAAAACCGATAAAACATATTCTTCCCCTTTTTGTCCGAATCAAAAATACTCCAAGGGGTGAAATCAAAACAAACATGATGCCAATTAAAAAATATATCAATGTATACCAATTGTAAGTAAACAAATAGGTAAACTAACAAACATCTTGAGGAATACCAATTGTAAGTAAATAAGGCATTGAAAAACCAATCTTTAAGAAACCACTTGAAAATACCAATTGAAGGTACATAAAACATTCTTGAGGAAATCAATCAAAATTTTGATATTAATTGAAAAATGTAAACATATAGAAAATCTTGATACCAATTGAAAAAAAAAATAGTACCAATTGAAAATATTATTCACTTTTTGATATCAATTTGAAAAACATAAACCAATTGTAAGATATTTTTCATTTACAAATTGTAAGTATTTATCATTTGGAGCATATGATACTAAATTAAAATCAATATTAATTTTTCAATCATTTTTCATCATAAAGTGTGAGAGTAGAATACAAAAGTAAACAAAACCAATTGAAAGATGAAATACGAATTTTCTCCCCCTTTATGAAATACCAAATAAAATGATGCATAAACTTGTATAAGATACCAATTGAAAACTAATCAATTGAAATATAATAGTCATTTAAGAAATCAAGCTTAGCATAACTAAAATTTGTGCTCAAAGATATAGAGATATAGTAAGCACAAATAAAACATATGTATATGTATATAAAATTAAATACCAATCGAAATTGATACTATTTGAAGTGTAAGCATACATATATATAAACATATATGAGTATACAAAACGAATGTCAATAATGATACCAATTGAAAAGATCCAATGATACCAATTGAAACTATATTAGAATCAAGTGTATAACTCATACTTCCTACCACCCATTCATGCACATGTTTTAAATAGATTTTCAATAATGAGTATACAAGGCATGGTCGCCCAACCAACCGTCCTTGGAAGGGTAGGGGTTTTCAAAAATAGGTTTGAAAATATAGTATGTTTGAAAAACTCTACCATATGAAGAATACCGCAACTAGTTATAAGAAAAATTTGTAAACTAGTACGAAATCCTTCAAGTAAGGAATAAAACAAAAATATATTTCTTAAAAAACATGTAGATCACATGATCACCAAAACACTCAAAATCTATAAAGCACAAATTGTACTCATGAAAATAAAATCATGAGAAAATATTAAATAAAGTGAGTGTTTAAGAGTTATGTGAAAACACATTATCATGAAGCTATGCAATTAAGCTCAATAAGAAATTTCTTAAAACATGAAACTCATCAAAACTAGAATTCTTCAAAGGTATATGTATGTCATGTACAAACTAAAGTATACATACATATCCAAATATAAACGAGTTCACAAAAGTATATGCATGAAGGCAAGTGGCTCAAAGATATATATGGATAACTAATAATTTGAACAAAATAGACATATACATGAAGTTTAAACATAAATATGAAAAACATGTACTAAATGGGAATACAAGTCAAATGTATGAATCATCAAAACTAGACTATACTAGTACATCTAATGAGTACAAATGAGCTTTCAAGTACAAACATATAATAGTCTATTTGTGGCTCACTACATGTACAAGTATATATCCTAGTTTTAATGAAAACTAACATCTATACATGTAATCAAAACATGAAGCATAGAAATTAAAACATGAAGTGCAAATGTTTAAACAAAACTCATATGATCATTGTGTAAATGCACATGAATTAGAGCTATGATATACATAATAGCTAAACTATGGAGAGAACACAAAATATGGGTCCATATAAATATGGGTGATCTCAAAAGCTAATCATGCATGTCATAGGACTAATAATCATGACATATGGCATAATAAACATTAAAACAAAACATGCTATAAATGAATGATTTAAAAGCATGCAAACATAATGGGAGTTAGAGATTGTTACCAAAACCTAAAAGGCAACTCTCCATGTCTCCAAAACAAGGTGGTCTTTCCACCAAACTTCCCTTGAAAGTGATGCATCCAAATTGTCCTCTTTAAGCTCGGAACGCATCCACCTCAAGGTACCATCGTTCTCACGTCATGCGAGAGCCTACACCTACATCAAATAGCATAGGGGTGGTCCTTGGTACCCAAACTCTTTTGGGTCCATAGGGGTTAGCTCCTTTCCTAACCCAAACAAACTTAGTTGCTAAATTTTCATCATGTATACGATCATAACAAAACTTAGCAAGGTGGCCCTTACGTCC
The DNA here is from genome assembly GCA_038442645.1 of Agave tequilana. Classification (NCBI taxonomy): domain Eukaryota; kingdom Viridiplantae; phylum Streptophyta; class Magnoliopsida; order Asparagales; family Asparagaceae; genus Agave; species Agave tequilana. The sequence goes on along the minus strand of JAVJIF010011508.1, from coordinate 18,790 downwards.
ACAATGTGTACAAGTGTACACATGAGCATACATAGTGTTGTGGGTGTGGCCGTGATGAGCATGTGTATGCCGTGGTTTGTGTGCATGCATAGATGGAATTTGTTTCTTGCGAAACATGGATTCCAAGCGTGTGTGGTTCAAAGCACAATGGCTCAAAGTGGAGCCCAAACAATCCACACTCTTCTTTAACAAACAAATATCATTATCAATTTTAGAAGAGGTGCATGCAATAGGTAAGCTAGGTAAAGCTACACTAGCATGGAAAACATGTGAATCTATATCATTTTTCAAAGAAACATTTTTCTTTAAAATAATTTCCAATTCCTTTGAAATAGAAGCAATTTTTATTTTCAAGGAATCATTCTCTTTTACAACAAAATCAAGTTTTAAAGACAAAGATTCATTTTTCTTCAAAATTATTTCACAATCATTTTTATTTTTCAAAAATTCATTTTCTTTTAGGGCAAGATCTAGTTTAGATTTCAATGAATCCCTTTCATTAGAAATCTCCACTTTCTCTTGCAAAACCAAATCTAATTTTGAACATAAATCCTTATTTTCTTCTTTTAGTTCAAAACTCTTCTTTTTCAAAAGGTTATATATTTCTAACAATTTTTCACAAACAATGGAGAGTTCTTCATTTAAAGCATTGGCATCAATATACTCATTACTCGAAGAACTAGCATCATCATCTAGTTGAGATTCCGAATATACCTCAAGGGAGTCATTCCCTTGGACCATGTAGCATCGTTATTCGGATTCGTCTCCACTAGATTCATCCTCCATTTGGATTGACAATTGGAGCTTGGAGGAGGTCAACGTGTTCCACACTGCAAAGGCGGAATCACAGTTAGAAACTAAGCACAAATATTCTTTATTAAGCGTGCTTCTAAGTGCCTCAAGGGCTTGTGCATTGGCCTCTATATGCTTGCTATTATCAAGATAGGATTTCTTGGTAGCGGCAAGGAAAACATGCAAGCCTAGGGTTTTTAAATACATGGACATCCTAAATTTTTACATGTCAATGTTGGAGACATCAAACATGGGAGGTGTCAAGCAATCCATGAGTGTGTGTAAACAATATATGTGCAAATGCAAATCTAATTAGCAAACCAAGATCACACTCTTAGGTGGTTAAACCAAATATCAGAAGCGTAGGCTCTGATACCAATTGTAAGTACACCTAGAGGGGGGTGAATAGGTGTACGGCTAATCTAGTGAACAAAATGCGGAATTTAAAAACTTAATTGCAACACACTTAATGTAACCAACGAGTGTAGCTGAATTCCCGGTGAAGGGCTCTGGACTAACTCCTCTTAATTCCTCTGAATAAGAGTTGAGGTGCTATATGAAGCTCTCGTGGTCAAACACAAGTGAGGCACACAAACAAACACAACCAAGCATATAAGTATGATATGGCAATATGAATCAATGCAAGGCACAATATAAAAGAGAGAGAGAGTTAGAGTCAATGGATCAAACGCTAACACACGGATATGTTTCGAGGTTCGAGCACACAGCTCTACGTCCCCGCCTTCACACAGAAGGATTTTCACTAACTTGTCCACACAGGACTCCCACACAGGGAATCTCCACTGAGGATTTGGGGCAATACAACAGGGAGTACACAACTCCTCTCTCAATTACAAACACAACCTCTACACTTAGAGGTTAGGCACAAAGCCAACAATATCAACCTCACAAATGAGGGATAGGCACAAAGCCACTACAAACACAATCCACCTCTTCACTAAGAGGGATACCAACACAACCTCCACTATCAACCTCTCACTAGAGGGATACCCACAATCACCTCTCACTAGAGGGATAACACAAATCAAGGAGGGATTTACAACTTGGTGGTTTCCACAACCACAAACCAATTTTTCTCACAAAATAAAGATCCTAATAGATAAGATAGTAGATAAGCTCAAGTGTGAAAAATAAAGAGTTTGGAAATCAAAAAACTCAAAGAAAACTATTGGGAAAATAACTAGGATAAGATTAAAATGAAGATCAAAAACCAATCCCAAAGTTTTTCCTTTTTCTTGATTTTTCCAACCCTTTTAAAACAAAATAAAGATAGATCTTTTAAAGCTCTAAAACTCTTTTTGAAACATGAAATAAAACACTAGAGAATGGGAGAATTTTGCTCTTGGAAGTCTTTTCAAAAACCAACCTCAAATGGAGTATAAATAGGCCCCAAAAGAATTTGCCCGTTGGCAGGCAGAAAGGTCAGTTTTGACCTTCCGGTCGACCGGCCAACGGTCAAAAAATTGACCGTTGAGCCTGCCGGTCGACCGCCCGGTCGACCGCGCCCAAAACTAGAGAGCAACGGCTCTCTGGCCGGTCGGTCGCCCGGTCGACCAGGGCAACCCGAGAGTGGGTTGCCTTGGGTCGGTCGACCGGCCCAAGGGGCTGGCCTGCGTGCACGTCCTTGTGCACGTCGGTCGACCGGTTCGGTCGACCGACTCTGGGTCCGGTCGACCGCCAGAGCCTAGCAGGGCATTTTCAGAACTTGAAAACTGGGTTTTTAATTCTCAAATAAATCCCATAAAATCACGAAAAATTCACAAAAATAGTTTCAGTATAATACTTTGATATACAAAAATGTTTGAGTAAAATCAAACCATGTTACAAACATATTGAACTATTTTTGTAACTTAAAAATTTTGCCGAAAACCAAAATCCGTATTTTCCAAAACTTGGATTTTTGAAATGGAAAACTGTTTTGTCCAAAACTCATTCAAATACAAAAATATGATATTGAAACAACTTGAAGCATGTTGTATATGGATATAATCCAATATATATGAAATAGATATATATCAATGTTTTTGACTTAAAAACCAAAAATAAGTTTTGTTAAAATACCAAAACACCAAACTCATGAAATAGACTATCAAACTAAGTTTGTTTAAATAGTTGAAGCATACATGTATATAGAACAAATCTAATATACATTAAATCATGTAAACTTGTTGATTCTATTTATTCATGAAAACCAAGATCGGTTAAACTAAAAATGAAAAACCAAAACATGAAAACTTAAACAAGTGTGTGTGTTGTGAACTTGAGCATACCACACTATCTAATCTTTACAAATGGATCTAAACTATAAACTAAACACTGTACCGAAGTCTTCTTGTAAAGCGCCGTCTCCAAGTCGATTCGATCCAAACGTGATCCACCGAGCTTGACTCCAATGAGTGCTAGATATGAACTTTGACGCTCGGGCTCTTGAATCACCATGTGAAAGCGCATTAGTTGGAGCTTTCACATACTAATATCTTGGTTAAGTATCTGAAACTAAACATCCAAAGATAATTAGTAAACTATAACTACATGAGTTAATCATCATCAAAACTAGAGTGGAAGGCCTCTGGGCCAACACATATTAGCTTATGTCTTTCATTTTATGCTTCATATTTTGATTACATGTTTAGATGTAGTTTTTCATTAAAACTTGTGTAGATACTTGTACAACTAATGAGCCACATTTGATTTTTGTATATTTGTAATTGATTGCTCACTTGTACCCATTAGATGTACTAGTATAGCCTAGTTTTGATGAGTAGTGCATTTTGACTTGTTTTCCCTATTTTGGACATTTTTTTTAAGTGTTAGCTTCATGTATATGCTAATTTTGTTTAAAACTTTAGATATACATGTATACCCTTGAGTCACTTGCTTTTCATGCAAGTTCTATTAAGGACTCGTTTATTTTTGAGATATGTATGTATACTTATAGTTTCAACATAACATACATATACCTTGAAGCATATTTAGTTATTTGATTTTCATGTTTTTGATAAAAGAATTTCATATTGAGCTTAATTGTCTATTTTTATGATTTTGTTGATTACATGACTCTAACACTCACATTATTCTTGTTTACTCACGATTTTTATTTTCATGAGCTTTATTTGTACTTTATAGACTTTGAGTGTCGAAGATCGTGTGACTTATATATTTTTCATGAAATATATTCATGTTTTATTCCTTACTTAAAGAATTTCGCATTAATTTTCAGATATTATCTTCAAACTAGTCATTTTTCTTCAATTGGTAGAGTTTTCAAACATGTTAAACTATTTTCAAATCCTATTTTTTTCAAAACCCCTACCAACGCTAAGGGCGGATGGATGGGCGATCATGCCTTGTATGCTCAAATTGAAAATCTATTTAAACATGTGCATGAAAGGGAGGTCTTTATGAGTTATACATTTGATCCTCGTTGTATTTTTAATTGGTATCTCAATTGATATTTTCATATTTGTATACTCATTTGTGTTTTCTATATATGTATGCTTCAAACTTCAAATAATATCAATTTCGATTGGTATTTACATTTTCATATATATATATATATATATATATATATATGTTTTGATTGTGCTTACTATATCTTCACATCTTAAAGCACAAATTATATGCTAAGCTTGATTAACTCCTTAATGTCAATTATTGTAATACCCTTATTTTGTCACACATGATTTAACAATAATGATGGTATTTTAATGTGTATATATGTATTTTGTATTATGAGATTTATTATTTTTGTATGTGTGGTTATGAGCTAGCTCTCTCTTTTCTCTTTCATTTTCTTTCATTCTTATTTTTTCATCTTATTATTCTATGCCCAATTCCCAAACCCACACCCATGAATCCAAACCCCAAGCCTACAAGCCTAAATGGGAAAGCCTACACTCTTTTTATCTTGTTTCATTTTCTTTATTTTCACACCCTAAGCCCAGGAGAGCCCAAGTCAAAGCCACGAATCCTATCATAACAACCGAATCCTAATCCTATCTTAACTAATTAAATTCTATTTAATCCAAATTCATCTATTCTCCTCCATCTCCCAACAACGGCAGCCCCCACCACCCATGGGCCATCCACGCCACCGCCATGGCCGATAGCATCTCCACCCACATCTTGCTTGTAACCCCCTGATCCCTGATATACGTATCCCCGTATCAGTACGCGATACGACGTATAATGTTGATTTGACCTCCGTGGTAGTCCGATTGAGCTACTTTCAGTTTTAAAAATTAATTTCTAATATTGTAGATTTTTCAGGATTTTTTAGAAATTTTCTGGATTATTTTGGAAAAACTCCGTAGTCGGTGTCGACCGATACCGATAATCGGCTTTCCGATTTTTCTTTCCCAAACGGAGTAGCATTTTGAGAATCCGTTTTTACTATGTGTCTTAGAATCCTATTTTCTATGTTAGTCTATTTTTGGGGAATTTTCTGAATTTATCGAACATCGGGCCAAACCGGTGTCCCCTAGTATCGGCGACATCTTCCAGGATTTTTAATTTACAAATCTGACAGAATTTCTTCAAACCGTTTTCATATTACGTCTCAGGACAATATTATCTATTTTCTGTAATTTTTGGGCACCGTTCGGAGCTAGTCGAATTTTGGGGACTTAAATAATATTATTTTAATCATTTATCTTCTTTTCTTTTTCTTTTCTTTTCTTTCCCTTCTTCATCTTTCCAGCGACTTCTCCCCCACCGCCTTACCCATCTCCCACCGCCTTTCCCTCTCTAAATCTCTCTCCCTCTCTCTCTTAATTACAAATTCCCCCTCTCTCTCCTCACTCTCTCTCTCTCTCTCTCTCTCTCTCCCTCCTCCTCTTCTCTCTCTCTCTTTCTTTTCCCCCCTTCTCTATTTCAGGCCAGGGGCGGGACTTGACCCGCGCCCGCGGCCATAGGTGGCCGACGCCACCGCGCCGCCGGCCAGGGCGCCACCCCCTCTCCTTCTTCCTCTTCTTCTTCTTCTTTTCTTTCCTTTTCTTTTCTCTGTTCTTTCCTTCCTCTCTCTGTTACTCTCTCTTTCTCTCTCTCTCTCACGGCACTTCTGGCCACTGAACCGCCGCCGGCGGCCGGGGCCGCCGCCGGCAGGCCGGCCAGTGCCGCCGGCAGGCCGGCCAGCGCCGCCGGCCAGCTGGGCTGGCCGGCCGGCCCGCACCCGAGCAAGCAGCAGCACTTGCTGCTGCTGCTCCTCCTCCCTTATTGGGTTTGGGTAAAACCCAAACCCAATAATGTTGGCCTAAAGGCCTTCCACCCTAGTTTTAATGATGATTAACTCATGTAGTTATGTTTACTAATAATCTTGTGTTGTTTAAGTTTCAGATCATTAACCAAGATATTAGTTGGTGATTAGCTTCAACAAGGTGTTTGGAAGCTTTCACAGGGGATTCCAGGGCTTAAGCTTCAAGATCAAACATTGCCTAGCCCATGGATGGAGTTTTGGAGCAAGTCAACTTGAAGATGAAGATCATCAAGAAGACTTAGGTATCCTAGTTTAGATAGTGTGTTTAGATCCATTTGTAAAGCTTAGTATAGTTGATATGCTCAAGTGCACATACACACACATTTTTATGTTTTGGATTTGGTTTTCATGAATAGTAGATCAAAACAAGTTTACTTTATTTCTATGTATATTAGATATGTTCTAGATATACATACATGGTTTAACTTGCTAAACAAACTTATTTTGATATCCCTATTCATGAGTTGAAAAATCAAGTTTGGAAAAATACAAGTTTTGGTTTTTGATAAAATTGGCAAGACATAAAAATGATTTGATATGTTGATATATTGTCTTGAAATTTTTATCACATGTTTATGTTTCAATATAAAATGATAAAACAAGTTTTTGTGGATTTTTAAAAGTGTTAAAAGATTTTTAGAAAAATATTTTATAGTGTTTTCTGACCCAGATTTCTGTTCCAGGCTTCAATCAGTCGACTAGTCAACCTGACCTAGTCGACTTGGGTGAAGTCGGTCGACCGGGCCGGTCGACCGACGTGCACAAATCTGTGCACGTTTGGAGTCACTGGGACGGTCGACCGGGACGGTCGACCGGGTCGAGAGCAGAGCTCTCTGTTTGTTTGGGTCGACCGGGCCGGTCGACCGCAGTTGCCCAACGGTCATATTTTCGACCGTTGGCGGTCGACCGGGCCGGTCGACCGTTGCCTGTCAGAGCTGCCAGCTCAGCTCTAACGGCTAGTTTTCTGATGGGCCTATAAAAACCCCATCTCTTTGGGATTTTGGCCAAGATTTTAAGAGAAAAAATTTCAGTTTTTTGAAGTGTTTAAAAGAGTTTTAAAAGGAGTTTTTGTGCTTTAAACTTCTCATCCTTATTGTTTTAGGTTTTTGGAAAAATCAAAGAAAAGAGTATTTTGGGAGATTTGTCTTGGTTTTCATTCTATATCATTTGCAAGAATTTTCCTAAGTGTTTTTCTTTGTTGCTTGTTTTCCAAACACCTAGTTTTCCACACTTGAGCTATCACCTATCCTAATCTATTTAGGATCTTGTTTTTGTGGAAAAGAAAAGAGAAAAGAAAGAGAGATTGAGTTTGTGGTTTTGGAACCACTTGTTGTAAACACCCTTATTCTTGTTGTATCCCTCTTAGGTAGAGGTGATCGGGTGATTGGTTTGCTCCCTCTAGTGAGAGGTGGAGTTTGGTTGTAAACCCTCTTCGGTAGAGGTGTTGGTTGTTGTATTGGCTACGGGCCTACCCCTCGGTTGTGAGGTGGTTGTTTGAGAGAGGAGTTTGGTACTCCTAGTGTTGTAACAAATCCTCTTCGGTAGAGGTTCCCTCGGTGGGAGATAGTGGATTGGAAATCCTACACGGTGGTGTAGGCGGGGATGTAGAGTAAGGTGCTCGAACCTCGAAACATATCTTGGTGTTTGCGTTTTGATCCATTGTCTCTCTAACTCTCTCTCTTATAATTGTGCAAAGCATCATTCATATCATCATACCATATTTGCTTGTGTTGAGCATAATTCATATTGTCATATCATATCTATTTGCTTGTGTTGCCTTGCATATATTCATATTACCTATTCATCTTATATGCTTGGTTGTTTGTGTGTGCCTCACTTGTACCTAATCAACAAGAGCTTCACATAGCACCTCAACCCATTCAAGGGGAATCAAGAGGAGTTAGTCCAGAGCCCTTCACGGGGAATTCGGCTACACTTGTTGATTGTACTAAGTGTGTTGCAAGATTTGCATTAGCTTCCGCATTTAGCGCACTTAGTTTAGCATTTAGTTCTAGATTAGCACTTACACCTATTCACCCCCCTCTTGGTGTTTTTCAATTGGTATCAGAGCGAGTGCTCCTGATATTAGGCTTAACATCCCAGGAGTGAGATCCATTTGGTTGCTAATCTTTTGTTTGCATTTGTTTGTTTGCACACATATAGTTTACCATGGCTTTCATGACCCCACCTATGTTTGACCCTTCCAACATTCATGTTTGGAAGATTAGGATGACTGTTTACTTACAAACCCTAGGTCATAAAGTTTACCTTGCCATTACCAAGGAATCCTTCCTTAGTGATCGCAATCATATAGGGGCCAATGCACAAGCCCTTGAGGCCATTAGAAGCACATTACCTAAAGATTATCTTATGTGTGTTTCTAACATTGATTCCGTCTTTGTAGTGTGGAACAAATTGACAACAACCACCACCTCCGAGCTTCAAGTACAAATCCAACCGGAGGAATCTAGTGGAGAATCCGACTCACAATGCTATATGGTCCAAGGGAATGACTCCCTTGAGGTACACTCGGAAACCCACTTAGATAGTGATGATTGTGCTAGTTCTTCAAATGATTATGTTGATCCCCATGCTTTGAATGAAGAACTATCCTTAGTTTGTGAAAAATTAATAGAAAACTATAAAGTTTTGAAAAAGAAAAGTTTAGGCATTAATAATGAAAATAAAAATTTGATTGCTAGACTTGACATTGTTTTGCAAGAAAAAGAGGAGATTGCTAATGAGAGGGATTCATTAAAATCTCAACTTGATCTTGCACTTAAAGAAAATGATTTTTTAAAATCTAAAAATGATTGCCATGTTCTTTTGAAGAAAAATGAGAACTTGTCTTCAAAAGTAGATTTTGTTTTAAAAGAGAATGTTGATTTGAAAAACAAAATTCTTTCTATTTCAAATGATTTAGATGTATGTTTAAAGAAAAATATTGTTTTGCAAAATAAAATGGATGCACATGTTTGCCATGCTAGGGTAGTACCTCACACTTCACCTATTGCATGCCACACCTCTTCTTCTATTAACAATGATATATCCATGCTTAAGAAGAAGGTTGATTGTTTGGGCTCCACTATGAGCCAATGTGCCATGAACCACTCACGGTTGGAAACCTTGGTTCGAAAGAAACAAGTTCCATCTTTTATGCATGCACACCCTCCACGGCATACACATGCTCCTCACGGACACACCCATCACCATATGTATGCTCATGTGTACACATGTACACATTGTGGACGTAAGGGCCACCTTGCTAAATTTTGCTATGATAGATTACATACTCCAAATTTAGTAAAGAAATTTATTTGGGTTAGAGAAGGTACTAACCCCCATGGACCCAAAAGAGTATGGGTACCAAAGACCACCCTCCTATTATTTTTGATGTAGGTGTGGGCTCTCACATGACGTGAGAGTGATGACACCTTGGAGTGGATGCGTTCCGGACTTAAAGGAAATCATTTGGATGCATCACTTTCAAGGGAAGTTTGGTGGGGAGGACCACCATGTTTTGGAGACAAGGAAAGTTGCTTCTTCGGTTTTGGTAACAATCCTTTACTCCCATTTATTGTTTACATGCTTTTAATATTCATTGTTTATAGCATGTTTTTGATGTCTATGGATTAGTATGTTCATTCCATGTTTATTAGATCCTTGACATACATGTATAGTATTTGAGACACACATGCTTATATGAATCATACTTAGTGTTCTCACTCTTGTTTAAGCTATAATGTTCATCATGAATCTAATGCATGTGAATTTACATAGTAATCATGTTTTAGTTTTATCATGATGATTTTTCTTGTTTTGATGCTTCATGCTAAGATTACTTGTTTAGATGTTAGTTTTCATTAAGACTAGGATTTATACTTGTACATATAGTGGGCCACAAATAAATCTATATGTTTGGGCTTGATTGCTTATTTGAACCCATTAGATGTGCTAGTATAGTCTAGTTTTGATGATTCATACATTTCAAACTTGTATTCCATTTTTAAATTTGTTTTATGATTGTGTGTTTCACTTCATGTATATGTGTATTATTGCCAAATTTTAAGATATACATGTATACCCCTTGAGTCATTTGCCCTTCATGCAAATCTATATATAGACTCAATTGTGTTTAGGGATATGTATGTATACTTATTGTGTTGACAATTCATACATATACCTTGAAATGAAAATTATTGATGAAGATTTAGTTTTTCTTATTTTTGTGTTTATATTTAACTTCATGTATATGCCTATCTTGTCCAAACTATTAGATATACATGTTTATCCTTTTGAGCCACGTGCCTTAATGCATATATTTTGTGGACTCGTTGTGTTTTGGATATGTATGTATGCTTTAGTTTGTATAAGACATACATACACCTTGAAGATTAAATAGTTTTGATGATTTTCATGTTTTCATGTTTAAGGAATAATTGAGCTTAATGAAAATATTTTCATGATTATGATATTCACACTTTATTTGTACACTCGTATTTATTGCTTGCTCATGTTTTGTTTTCATGAGTTATATTTATGCCTAATTGAATTAGAGTGTTGATTATCTTGTGGATTTCATGTTTTATGAAAATTATTTTGTTTTATTCCTTACTTGAAGGATTTCGTACTAGTTAACAAAACTTTCCATTTAACTAGCTACGGTATTCTTCATTTTGGTAGAGTTTTTCAAACTAAGCTTATTTTCAAATCTATTTTGAAAACCCCTACCATCTATGGGCGGATGGATGGGAGATCATATTCATGAATGCTTTAAAATGAAAATCATTTAAAAACTTGAACCTTGATTGGGAGGTATAGTAATATGATGTATACACTTGAACTTATTGTTATGTCAATTGGTATCATTGAACTCTTTCAATTGGTATCATTTTGATCTTCTTGTATACTCATATATGTTTTGTATGTATGTATGCTTTCAATTCCAAGAATATCAATTTCAATTGGTATCTATTTTCCATACATATATATGTTTGTGTTTATGCTAGTGCTTGAGTTTCAATTTTGTTTAAATTGATCACTTTTAAATTGGTATCAAGACTATGCATTATTTTAGTTTGTATTTCATAAAGGGGGAGAAAATTTGATTTTGTCTTTCAATTGGTATTTGTACTCCCATACTTTATGATTGAAAATTCGAATTTGGTATCATATGTTTTAAAATGAATAATTCTTACAATTGGTATCAATGTTTCTATGTAAAATCTTTTCAATTGGTAAAATATTTACTATTGGTATCAAAATTTGTGTTTAGACATTCAAAATTTATTATGTCTAATTTAAATTGGTATCTAAAAATTGTTTTTTTTTCAATTGGTATCTAAAAATTTTCTTTAATTTTGTTTAAGGAAAAATACAAAAGTTTAGATTTAAATTTCTTATATGCAAGGAGAGCTTAACATCTCTTCTACATATAGATTCATGTTGAGTGTATTGTGTATTGAAGAGCTTAACATCTCTTCTTTATGTGGTACACGTGTGTAGGGGGAGCTTCACATCTCTTCTTATTCATTACATAATGTGTGTTATGTGAATTAGGGCTTAACATCCCTCCTTCATGTAATGCATATGTGTAGGGAAGCTAACTTAGCGTCTTCCTCTTCATGAATGTATATAGCATATAACATTTATTGATCTTTGTTTATTTTCACTTGGTATCAAGATGCTTCATTGACATATTTTTAATTGATATCATGTTTGTAGTTACCCCTTATTGACTTTGTTTTTTGTTTTAGACAAAAAGGGGGAGAACATTGTTGTTTATTGTTTTGATTGACAAAAAGGGGATGAAAGATTTTTACCCCTCATTTTATTTATTGTTTTGATTGTTTACCCCTTTGTTGATGATTGACAAAAAGGGGGAGAAAGATTTTGAGTTTGTTTGAGATTTATATATGCATAGTTATGTTTTTGCATATATTAAGTTTAATATAGTTTAATGTATGTTAATTGGTATCTAGAGCATCTAGAAAATGTTTATTTGTTAATTGGTATCTAGAGCATGCTTTGCTTTGAATATTTCATTGGTATCTAGAACCTTTATTGTTTATGCATATTTATGCATTCATGTTTTAAGAGCCTTCATTGCATATTATTATGTTTATTTGGTTATGCATGAGTTAAGGGGGAGCTTCTTTGAAGCTTAACTTTAATCCATGCATATATAACTCCATGAGTTTTGTCATCATCAAAAAGGGGGAGATTGTTGGCCCAAAGGCCTTCCACCCTAGTTTTGATGATGATTAACTCATGTAGTTATGTTTACTAATAATCTTGTGTTGTTTAAGTTTCAGATCATTAACCAAGATATTAGTTGGTGATTAGCTTCAACAAGGTGTTTGGAAGCTTTCACAGGTGATTCCAGGGCTTAAGCTTCAAGATCAAACATTGCCTAGCCCATGGATGGAGTTTTGGAGCAAGTCAACTTGAAGATGAAGATCATCAAGAAGACTTAGGTATCCTAGTTTAGATAGTGTGTTTAGATCCATTTGTAAAGCTTAGTATAGTTGATATGCTCAAGTGCACATACACACACGTTTTTATGTTTTGGATTTGGTTTTCATGAATAGTAGATCAAAACAAGTTTACTTTATTTCTATGTATATTAGATATGTTCTAGATATACATACATGGTTTAACTTGCTAAACAAACTTATTTTGATATCCCTATTCATGTGTTGAAAAATCAAGTTTGGAAAAATACAAGTTTTGGTTTTTGATAAAATTGGCAAGACACAAAAATGAATTGATATGTTGATATATTGTCTTGAAATTTTTATCACATGTTTATGTTTCAATATAAAATGATAAAACAAGTTTTTGTGAATTTTTAGAAGTGTTAAAAGATTTTTAGAAAAATATTTTACAGTGTTTTCTGACCCAGATTTCTGTTCCAGGCTTCAATCAGTCGACTAGTCAACCTGACCTAGTCGACTTGGGTGAAGTCGGTCGACCTGGCCGGTCGACCGACGTGCACAAATCTGTGCACGTTTGGAGTCACTGGGACGGTCGAGAGCAGAGCTCTCTGTTTGTTTGGGTCGAACGGGCCGGTCGACCGCAGTTGCCCAACGGTCATATTTCCGACCGTTGGCGGTCGACCGGGCCGGTCGACCGTTGCCTGTCAGAGCTGCCAGCTCAGCTCTAACGGCTAGTTTTCTGATGGGCCTATAAAACCCCATCTCTTTGGGGATTTTGGCCAAGATTTTTAAGAGAAAAAATTCCAGTTTTCTGAAGTGTTTAAAAGAGTTTTAAAGGAGTTTTTGTGCTTTAAACTTCTCATCCTTATTGTTTTAGGTTTTTGGAAAAATCAAAGAAAAGAGTATTTTGGGAGATTTGTCTTGGTTTTCATTCTATATCATTTGCAAGAATTTTCCCAAGTGTTTTTCTTTGTTGCTTGTTTTCCAAACACCTAGTTTTTCACACTTGAGCTATCACCTATCCTAATCTATTTAGGATCTTGTTTTTGTGGAAAAAAAAAGAGAAAAGAAAGAGAGATTGAGTTTGTGGTTTTTGGAACCACTTGTTGTAAACACCCTTATTCTTATTGTATCCCTCTTAGGTAGAGGTGATCGGGTGATTGGTTTGCTCCCTCTAGTGAGAGGTGGAGTTTGGTTGTAAACCCTCTTCGGTAGAGGTGTTGGTTGTTGTATTGGCTACGGGCCTACCCCTCGGTTGTGAGGTGGTTGTTTGAGAGAGGAGTTTGGTACTCCTAGTGTTGTAACAAATCCTCTTCGGTAGAGGTTCCCTCGGTGGAGATAGTGGATTGGAAATCCTACACGGTGGTGTAGGCGGGGATGTAGAGTAAGGTGCTCGAACCTCGAAACATATCTTGGTGTTTGCGTTTTGATCCATTGTCTCTCTAACTCTCTCTTATAATTGTGCAAAGCATCATTCATATCATCATACCATATTTGCTTGTGTTGAGCATAATTCATATTGCCATATCATATCTATTTGCTTGTGTTGCCTTGCATATATTCATATTGCCTATTCATCTTATATGCTTGGTTGTTTGTGTGTGCCTCACTTGTACCTAATCAACAAGAGCTTCACATAGCACCTCAACCCATTCAAGGGGAATCAAGAGGAGTTAGTCCAGAGCCCTTCACGGGGAATTCGGCTACACTTGTTGATTGTACTAAGTGTGTTGCAAGATTTGCATTAGCTTCCGCATTTAGCGCACTTAGTTTAGCATTTAGTTCTAGATTAGCACTTACACCTATTCACCCCCCCCTCTAGGTGTTTTTCAAATAACTCTTGGTTTAAGTGAGGAACCCAATAACCCCCCAAACCCGTTACCCATTAACCCATTTACATAAGTCAAATGGGTTTGGGTTGTGGATCTGGACCCGACCCGTTAAGAGCCAAATCCGCATCCGAAACCCAAGAAAGGTAAATTTGCAGAAAACCCCCTGCTGCATTTCAGTATTTGCATTTAAAATATTTTTATTACATATTTAACCCATTTCCGTTACTTTTAGCGTTCGGGCGATATCGGGAGCATCCGGACTCCGATTTGGACGATTCTGGATCCGTTGAGAGCTACCTTCTCATGGCTAGTTAGTGAGTGTTTTTCTTTTATAAATTATATTTTCCCATGTTTAGTGAAATTGATTGATATATCTTGATTATAGATAAAATACAGTAACTATTATTATTCACTGGTCATGATTGGACAGTCATCGTAACAGGAATACCCTAGACGATTGGTAGGTATTTCCCGATTTAATATGAGATAATAAGAATAATAGTAACAAGACATACAGACATAGACAACTCGGACGCAGTCATCATGCCTGTACAGCCACTGACATTCGGGCCATTAGTTCACCATATTCATGGACACTATTATTTCATGTAGTATATCATAGTTAGATAACTATCGACACATGTATACTGATCCACGGTACTCGATATCACATCACTAGATAGGAATGTTGGATACCGTTATTTCATGTACTGGTAGCATCATGATAGGACACTATAAGTTCACTGGACAGGTTAGTACATTATACACTGACCACTGTTATGACATGTTAGTGATACACCGATGTGTTACACGGATTATTGCTACACATATATGTTTCATTGGTACACAGATATACCACTGCACGAACTACTGCATGTCATATTAGTGATATCTTCGTTACATGGAGTCTCGGCATATCACTGTTACAAATGCATGTATGGTTTCTCTATTCTTGTCATATGGATCCCCGTTCATATTACATGTATTAGTGTTCCATGTTACCGTATTCATGTTATATGATTGTTTCCTGTTACTGATATGGATATTCCCGTTACTGGACATGAGAGCTGTTGATATGCGATATGTGGAATCCCACATCTATTGTTCCCGTTCCCGTTATATTGTTTCCGTTATATTGTTCCCGTTTCCCGTTATATTGTTCTATGCTATCACCAGAGCTCAGGTCCAGTTAACATGTTACCGTATCATGTACTGTATTTGTTCTTGTTACCTTGTATACTTGACATATCAGATCATAAAGATAACTTGGGGATGGGGGAGACTTGACGGTTGATTAGGTCATATCGGGTGGATTTACTGGATCCATATTGTTTGTCCCACTGCAGGGGACGGGGTAGTGCTGGCTACCATCTGTTACTCATGAGCTCCCGTTATTGTTTTAGCTCATTGAGATTCCCATTACATGTTACAGCCCTAGCGGGCTGGCCCTGGTCTCAGCAGCTAGGGATCTGGTAAGGCCGTTGTCCCGGGTATGCACGGGATACACCCACCCGATAAGAGCTCTTCGACCATGGGTTTCCAAGTAACATAATAAAACAGTATACACAATAGTGACGTCGGGAACACTTGTTATTTGATCACTCTCTCGTTTGGATAATGGTACCCGTAGGCCATGTCCGGATGGGTTCGACCGGAGTGCGGGCTCCAGTATGAACTGCCAGTGGTATGGGACACTGGAAGAGATTGATTAAAATACCAGGTGGTACTGATTGCTACTATTGGATAACTAACATGACTTACCTGAGACATGTATGCTATTGTAACATGATTTGCCTGATACATGTATTCTATTGTTTAGTTGTACTTGTTGCTGTTCCTGATCACCCTGTTACTTTACCTAGTACATGTTACACTTTCTGTAGTGGCATCATACTCATGTACATGTATACTCTGCATTGCATATATTCTGTCTCCTGTATTCCGTGCAGACATCATTACTGTATATGCACGACACTGTATTATGTGTATATTGCATATGTCCATCTCCATGTGCACTTCTATCACGTCACCACTAGCATGTTCATTTCTATCACGTCACCACTAGACAAGCTTATTTATTATCTACACTGGATACGACTATAGACATGACCCGATGATAACATGCTAGGTAGTGCTGGTATTCAAATATGACCTGATTATAGTTTTCTATTGCTTTCTATACTTATTATATGGTATCACTAGTATATGTATCGTGCTTGTATTACTATTGTATATATTACTGCCTCCTTCATTTTACCACTCACTAGGTCGCTTTCTGACGACCCTGGGTTTGCGTGCCTAGGTTGGAGACCGAGTTAGCGTATCAGCAGAGAGTCCATTGAGTTCCCATAGGAGACTCAGCATCGAGCTCATTCCTAGGTATCTTTGTGATTTCTTATTGTTATCTTATTTATCTCTGTTTTCCTATCTGTTATGATCACTAACCTCTTTCTGCAGGTATTCTTGTACTTATTTCATGCTGGAACTCATGTCTATATGGTGGTTATGTACTGTACTGAGGCTTAACGTACGCGTGAGCGTGTTTTCACCTCGCGTATGTATGTCGCCATAACGTCCCCGTACCTGCGGGATTGGGGCGTTACATTGCTCCTCTTCATGTGCGTCACGAGCACTGCCATTCCTATGGTTTCAACTCCGCCAAGCCATGGTAGCCACCTCCCCTTGCATCCACCCCACCACAGAGTCGAGCACCACCCGGAACACATCCAGGCCCAAACCATGCGCACATCACGCCCAAGACCCCTACGTAGGCCAAACCCTTGGTCGTGAGTGTCAGCGCAGCATCCACCATCTCCAATCCCTTGGTTGTGCCCCTCCATGACCGGCCATCGCGAGCTCCGGAGCCCCTCCGGCAGCCCGATCCTCACCGCCGGAGCACTCCATCTCTTAAGCAACCTCCGTCGGAGCCCTTACTCATCATCGATCCCTCCGCCTCCTCCGCTGTGATCTACCCCTGGTCGAACACCCCCTGCGCATTGGCCTTGCTGTGAGTTCATTAGCAATACTTATTGTTATGTTTGGTGCTTTTGTTTCATTGCAGTAGCTCATATTGAAACAGTCATGATAAGAATTCATTTTCTCATTTTTCGTGAGCACATGAATGAATTTGGGTTGTGTTTGGTTTATAGAATTATCAAATTTGAGTTTATAGAATTATTAAATTTGAAAAGAACATGGAAAGGAGGACGGAAGGAAAAGAATGCATTCATCTCTCATCATTTTGTAACATTAGAGCACATATCTCATGTTGGATAGCTTTCTGCATTATCTTTCTTTTATTTTGTCCATTTGTATCACTTGAGTAGGAAAGAATACTTTGACAATTCCGTAAATGCACGTGGAAGACTTGAACTAGTATAATGAACTAGCATCCTCCAATTAGTGTTCCTATTGTTAGTTACTAGGGTCTTAATGTATGAGACAAGAGTAACAAACAACAAGATTTCTGGAGGTTCTTGTAATATCACTGTTTAATAATACTAGTTTTAATAGTAAATGATAATATTTTTTTAACATGTATATGTAAATGGTACCAACTATTAATTATTTCTAGGGTGAGTATGTGTGTGCGTGTAATTGTATATGTGTTAGAGTGTATCTATGTTTATGTGTGTGTGTTCGGTTGCGTGGTACAGTGATCTTGGTGAGATCCGAACCGCTATGGGAGATTCAGAGTTGTGCTCGTTATAGACCCGATACACAGGTGATTTGAAGACCGACCCATGGGATAATTCGTAGATCAGTACGGTTCGTGCGTGAAGACCAGACGGCGATTCGGTTCCAAAACCGCGTCATTTCATGTGAGTGTTATTCTTATGTCATTTTCTTATTTACCGTTGTTATTGGATATTGTGTTTTATTCGTATTATTTCATGTGACTATTTGATGTGTTTTACCAGCATGATTACTTGTATCACCCTATAAGATATTAATGATTTTCACCTTATTTGTGTAATTGATATGAGCTTGTATCAGTGTCATTTCATGTATTGGTAGTGGTCGTGTTGGCTTAGGCATAGAATGGCATGACCTTAGACTGTGACTGGATTCGATTTGCTGATTGGGTGGATTAGTTATATTTGAGCATCAGATGTATATGGACCTTGTATTTAGATATTGAGGACGTGTTAGACTTGATGTTGCTTTATCGAAAGACTATTTTACTGATACATGGATATTATGAATACAAGACTCTTGACGCAAGTATATACGATGAGACTGACTTCTGGACTGTTAGGAGCTATTATTTCTGGACTCTCGCATTGATAAGTTTGACTGATTATTGATGACTTTATTGGTATTGACTACTAGATGTAGAGGTGATCTAAATTCCATGTTGACCGAGGATATTACACTTCTAAATTATGATCTTGATTGATTTGGATATCGATGATTGAATAAATAGGAGTTCTTATTAATAAAAAGAAATCTTG